>CAJHQQ010003922.1:0-35866 GCA_905132885.1 Moricandia moricandioides | reverse complement strand
TTGAAATCTAACTAGCCTTTGACCCGCTCGCCCGCGCGGGTGTTAATTTTTTGAATGTCTAATATTTTAAGCAATTTGTTTGATATAATTGTATATATGACTTGAACTTAAAATTTAATATCCGTTACCCGATTCGGGATCTTATCCTCTTTGAAAAACGGATATTCATGAATCATGATAATAATTTTACGGATTCGATTGATCCAATTACAAATTCGGATAGCAAAATTTTAAGTCTGGATATTCAGATCCAGATATTAAATATTTAAAATTTAAATATAGTTATCTATGTATATTATATATTTTCATATAAAATAACTAAAATTTTAATTTTATTAAATTTTAATGATTCTTAAGCTTTTTAAATAATAATTTTAAATAGACTAAATATATGGTTAATAATTAGTTTTTGATTTATTTTAAATTAAAAAAGCAGGTTCGGATGTCTATGTGTATTTGAATTTTAGTATGAATATTTTAACCCCAAATATCCGAATCCGGATAACAATTTTACGAATCCGACAAATGCATATCCGAGTATCCTAGAATACCCTAGATATTTGATCCGTCCTAGACCTAATTGTATATATGTATTATATGGTGATTAATTTTTTTTTAATTTATAAATTGCATTAGTTATTCTTATTAGATATATATCTTACAAATGATAATACATTGTATTTGTTTGTATATATAACCATTTATAATAAATATTAGTATGTATTTTAGTCATTAAATTTTTATGGAAAGTTATATGATTTTGTTATTGTAACTAAATAAGTTCAGATTATAATAAAAAATTATCAACATTATTATTTTTTTTATAGTTCAAATATAGTTGGTAGCTTATATGAATATGAATAAAAATAAAACTAATTTAATGCTATATATATGTATAATTTTGTTTTTATTATAAATTTTTGAATAATAAATATTCATTTTTTTATGAAATATTCAATTCTAGTGGCAAAAATTGTTAATGGGCTTAACCCATATTCATTTTTTTCTTATTAAGAATTAGTGTTTGGATGCAAAGATAATATCAGTGGCATTCAATGGTAATTAGTTAGGAAATGTTAGGGTTAAGTACTAAATGTACTTCAGTTTTAATAGTTTAGATAATAGCAACTTAAAAAATTGTTATTCAACTAAGTATATGTATCATTCTTGTTATTTATTAAGTCGGTTTAGAAAATATTGTTTCGTAAATTAATTTCAAAATATATTAAGGGTATCTGACGATTGTCTTTATGTTAGGTGACATTAAGATCTCCGGCATGAGCCCAAAAAATAGTTGGATTTCCTCTTATTTTTTGGACTTATAGGGAAAAAGTGAATTTTGACTATAATACTATGGAACTCATAATTATATAGTCAAATGGGTTCAATCTAGATAAGCTTTTAAACAATAAAGAAATGAATTGATATCTTTTAGTTTTGGTTTTAGGTCAGCGATTATAATGACTAACAGGTTGATTTTGGATCTTATCTTGTATTATTTTAAGTGATTGAATTGATAAAGCATCATTGCTTCACAGAGGAGAAACATGCCAACTTGTAGTTTTGTCCGATATAATATTTGTCAACCAACTTGCAAGTCTATATAAGTTTTTAGCAAAAAAAAAGGTCTATATAAGTCCAGTACTCAATTATATTAATTTTTCTTTTTGGTTCTTTTATATTCCTTAATAATCTAGTCAAGCTTATTTAGGATAAATAATTTGAATATCACCAAACTGAAGCTCTTGAAGAGTAAAAAAAACGAATTATTAAGAAAACAAGCAATTAACAAAAAAAAAACGACTACACTGCCATACCAAGTTATCAATACTACAGATACAACACTATATACTATATAGTGTTGCTGAAATAGGTCTGGGACGTATTACCTGGGATCCGGATTCGATCCGAGATCCGTCCCGGATCCGCTCCGAAAATAGGATATCCGGAGTGCCCGGATAGTAAAATTTTGGATCCGGTACCGGATCCAAATCCGGATATCTTAATTTTTAAGTCCGGATATCCGGATCCGTGTTTTTAAAATATATTAAATTTTTAATTTTATTAATAATTATATTTGATATATTAGTATTTATACATAAAATATTTTTTTAATATTATATTTAAATTTTACTAATATTATATGTCATATATATTCATAAATTTTGTATAAATATTTAATTTATGTTTTATTTTTAATTTTTTAATATAATTATTTATTTTTTAAATTATTTTTACGGATCCGGACCCGAATCCGGGTATCTGCGGGTATCACAATATCTAGACGGATATCCGAAGTCCGGATATCCGGAAGACGCGGATCCGGATCCGGATACTAAAGTCACGGATCCGACGAATCCGGATCCGGATATCATAAAATACCCCGGATATTCGATCCGTCACACCCCTAGCTGGAAGTAACAGCGTGGTGGAGATGTGCTGCAATTTGTAAGCACTGCACACATTTCTCTTGTTTTTTCTTATAACAATCATTGTCAACATGGTAAATGACTAAAATATAACTTTTGGATTTGTAGATGGGTCGCCTTTTTGGCGTCGTATGATACATCCTTTCAATAATGATTAGATGCAAAAATAAAAAGAAATCTCTTTCTATTTTTAATATAATTTTACTGTTTTAAGATAAGATATTAAATGGAACACATATAAGTGGGTATTATTTTGGAAGCGCATACATGATTTATTTTTATAAATATAAAAGAAATATACAGTACAAATCTAATCTATTAAAACTGAAGTACAAATAAAGAAATAATCTTTATTTTTACTTAATATTTACAAAGAATGTCACTAATATTATCCTTGTATCCAAACATCTAAACATTAATTATTAACAAGAAAAAAAGAAAGTTTGACTAAGTCTATTAACAACTTTTGTCATTTGAATTGAAACTTCATAAAATATTGTATATATATTTTTCATTTTTTTATAATAAAAACATAATTATACATATATATAGCATTAAATTAGTTTTATTTTTATTCATATTCATATAAGCTACTCAACTATATTTAAACTATAAAAATGATAATAATGTTAATAATTTTCCATTATAATCTGAACTTATTCATTTACAGTAACAAAATCATGTAACTTTCCATAACAATTTAATGACTAAAATGCATACTAATATTTATTATAAGTGGTTATATATACAAACAAATATAATGTATTATTCATTTGTACGATATATATATCTAATAAGAATAAATTATGTAATTTATAAATTTAAAAATTTTAATCACCATATAATAAATATACACATTAGGTCTAGGACAGATCAAATATCTGAAGTATTTTAGGATATACGGATTCGAATATGCATTCGTCGGATTCGTAAAATTGTTATCCGTATATTCGGGGTTAAGATATTCACTATCAGGATCCCCGAATATCCATTTTTGAAGCGGATAGAATCCCAGATCGAATAACGGATATCGAATATTAAGTTTCATTCATATATACAATTATATTAAACAAATTATTTAAAATATTTGACATTTATAAAAATAACATCCGCGCGAACGCTGAAAGTATTTAATTTAATCCTTTTAATTTACTGATGATCAAGTTACATATAGTTCATACGATTATGATAAATTGTTAGCACTTCTCATACTACAAGTTTATAACGAAAGGAAATGTATTACATTATAATCGACTGTTATCCTTGCAACACACAAGATCACTTCAAACGATCCTGTCTATAGTGCTTAAAACTTTTTATGAACTTGCATCAATTATTCGGTTAACCTCTAATACGTAATTCATAGATTAATTTCTTTTGATCAAACTTCATAGATTAATTTATTTTTGCACTTTTTAGTAGTTAAATATTTTGAAGTATTTTAAAAACTCAATACATAAATATCAATAGTTCAGCAATAATATTAAAAAAATATTTTTGAAGAATAATAAAACAACATCAGAGATAAAGAGGAACTAATGTCCATTAACCAAAAGTATCCAGTAAAACCATATTTGACTTTAAAAAACAATATTTGACTACAAAGTATACGAAATGTTTAAATGCAAACCTAAGAGTAGAATAATTATAATTCTATAATTACTATAGTGGCCAGTTTAACTATGTTTTAATTAATTACTATTTTGGCCAGTTTAACTCGTAAATCACATGATTTTCTCTCTCACAGAGTAAGTCGGTGACTTGATGCCGAAATTGAAAGTAATAAAGTTGTCATCAACACTGTAGTGATCTTTGCTCTGAATTTATGCGGCTGATGTCATCCCACTAACTAACCTGGAGATTGAGTTTACGCTATCACTATTTACAATCACCAGTTCACCCACCACTATGCCATATTGCCATTGTTGTAACAATAAAACTATGACATATTTTTGGATGATCTGATTTCAAAACATGTTAAATTCGAAAATTTAATATGTAAATAAAAGTTGATAAATGGTATTTATAGCACATTACTATTAGTTGATACCAGGGGCGGACGTACGTGACGATGAATGGGGGCACGTGCCCCCATCTCTTTTTTTCTTCTTCAATAATCAATGTTAATTCATGAAATATTTTTTTAACATTTTAACTAGATATAACGAAACAAAAAATTGTGCCCCCATCTAAATATCATCCTAGATCCGCCACTGGTTGATATTGTATCGTCACTGGGGTTTATAAAAGAGGGTTGTGTAGGGTGAGAGGTTTTTTCAAACTATATGTTGTGCGAGAGTTGTGAACAGAAAAACTAAATCCACCTCGAGTTTTTAATTGAGACCTAAGGCATGTGTTCATATAGACAAATTGTAAGAACTTAGAGGAAGATATTGGGAGATAAATTTTAATTTTACAAGTTGATAAATTTTAAAAGTTATGTGGATTTTGAAAATTTTTATCATAATTTTTATTACTTTTTTTGTATCATTCTTTTTGTAAAGTATTAAATATATAATTTATTCTAAATTATATAGCATAATTATTTGTTGTTTTCTCAAAACATACTTTTGTTAAAAAGAAAAATAATAGTGATACATACAAATTATATTAATATGATAAGATGAATATTATATTAACAAATTTAACTTTATTACATTTTTTAATCATTCATATGTTATTTTAGTTTTTAATAATCAATGATAAAATAAAATAATTATATATTCAAAAATGTAAGATTCAGTTTTGGATTTGTAATTTGGATTGAAAGTTCAATCGATATTTGGTAAGAATAATTTTCTTTTCTAATCTTTCATCACATGATTTTGAAAATCTCATGGATACATATCACATTTTGAAATTTTAGTCATATGAATAAAAATAAATAGAATTTATGTCTCACTAACACTAGATTTAGTTAGAATTAGTAAAAACTAAATTTGAATAATAAGGAATTTGAATATATTTTGAAAATTCTTAAACCAATAAAAATGAATTCTATGAAGATTTTTAAAATTCATGAGCCAAAAACAAAGGAATTTAAAAGATTTAAAAGTCCACGAGAATTAACTTGCCAATAATCTCCAACCCCTTAAGTAGGATTCGAGTTCAAAACTGACCTAATTCAAGACTCGAGGCTACTAACACTTAATTAACACCCTAGAATAAACATTTTAAGTTTTTATTACTAAAATATATTTGAGAGCTTTGACCTTTATTATAAGTTGAAGAATTTAAGAACAATTCAAATGTGAAAACACTATTTGTGAGTGGCTGACAAAAAACTAGTGGTTTTATGACTATTAAAAATTATTGGTTATAACTATTCAAATTTAAATCTAGCACAATACATGCTGTTGACATAGAAAAGGTGGTTCTGTTACCATCAGTGATATATTTTTTATTTTTTTGATAAAGGTGATATTTTGTTTTGTTCCCACAAGAACGACGAAATCATGATAATAGAACTCCAATCCCATGGTGTTTCAAAAAAAAAAAAAAAAAAAAAAAGAACTCAAATCCCATAGAGTTTGGGCCATATCTTTTGTTGTATAGATATTTGGACCCAATTAACTAACAAAACTCATTCTAATCTCTAAAAAACTAATCCATCACCTCACGGTCCACACCTATTGTACATATATGTATCATTTGAGCAAAAATCTAAGACGCTTACCGCTGGTGAGCCGTTTGGTTCAACATATAAATGTGCTTTCAAGATCAAGAAAAAAAAAAGGAACATCTCCGACTATTACTATTTTTCTCTGTATTTGAGGTAATTTTATTCCAATGTGCTATCTTTTTTATAATAGATATTTTTTATATATGTAAAAGACAAATTATTAGTTTCTATCTTTTTTAGAGTAATACTATTATAAAAGAAAAAATTTGAACAAATTCTATCTTTATTATAGAAAATAAAATATTCCTCGTATTAAGTGTTGCTGTATAAAATTTTTTTGTTATAAAATAAGTGTTGTTTTCAAACTTTCGATGTAAAATTTATTAAATATGTATAGGTAATTGTATTTTATATGAAAATATGTAAAATTAATTATTTTTTTTAATTTACATTCACAAAGCTCAAAAATAAAATGATATTTAATACTTTATTTGTTTCATATTAAGTGTCGTTTTTAAAAAGTTTTTTTGTTACAAAATAAGTGTCGTTTTCGACTTTCGATTTTTTATTGGTTGAAATATGGTTTGGTGTATAGATAATTGTGTTTTTATATAGAAAATATGTAAAATTAATTATTTTCTTAATCCGTGTGCAAAAACCAAAAACCTAAAGTGACACACAAAAATCTAAAGTGACACTTATAATGAAACATAAGGAGTATTAAACAATAAGAATAAGAGTAGTAAAATACATTGGAAACGTCTAAGCTTTAATACTTCTATTTAAGTAGATCATAAATTTGAGATTTGGTTGGTTTCTTAATCCTCTCTAATCAGAGATTAAAGCATTTAATATCAGAGATTTCTGAAGACAAAATTGTTAAAAAGTTAAAATTTCTTTATCATACACACTTGTGAAGAACGCCGAACATGCAAACAGTAAACAAAAGAGAGAGAGAGAGAGATTCGTTAATCTCTATTTGTACACCTAATAAGACTCAACACACAACAACAACAAAAAAAGCCAACAAGAACACCATTCATATCACTCGCTGCACACAAGTCCAAGCTCAATCTTACACGTATCCTCATCATCGCACGTGCCACAACTCTCCAACTTCCTTTTCTTAATAGGCACCACCACGTGCCTCCCACGTGGACCAGACGGCTCCAAACCCAAAGTCAGCTCAAGCCCGATCCAGCTCGGTTCCTCCCTCATCGTCTCCTCCGAAGAAACCATGCTCCCTTCATCCTTCACCACCGCAGACTCATGACTCAGTGAAGACTCGTGGCTAAGCGAAGACCTCATCACGTTTCTCCCTTCTTTGCATGCACCACCACGGCTCGACCTACACCGACTCTTCACGACGCCCTCGTCTCTAGACACGTGTCTTATGTCAAAGAGCGTGTTGTTGGTGTTGTAAGGAGGAGCTTGACCAGTAACCGCCGCGTCGCATGCGATTGGAGTCACCGGAGAGCCTCTCATCACCGCCTCCACGGCTGCTTGACAAAGATGCCAGTTCCCGGACCATAATAACCCGACGGATCCGTAAATAGGATTCACAATCCTCCCGCATGCTTCATACAACAACGATCTAAATATCGCTGCAATAAATAAAAATGATCACTTATTAGCACATGCAAGTGAAATATTGGTGTATCGTCATAGAAAAAAAATTACACACAAATAGTTTTAAATTATTTAAGAGTTAATATACATAAATAAAAGTGAAATTGTTTTTTTAAAATATTAAAATTCTTAATAAATTATTTATATCTCTCTGAAAATTTTCAGGATCGGCCATGTTTAGAATGTTTAGAGTGAGATCTTTCAGATGATTCGTTTACAGATGCATGCAGAGAAGAAAACAAAAGAAGCCCACTAGTGTTGCAAAAACATGGGATGATCTACTAGCAGGTGCATGATAGAGTAAAACAGAGTCAAATTGACTCACCAGGACGGAGGTGGTCGGGACCAGTGCTGAGGAGGTTCATTAAGCCGGCACGGCCGTAGAATTTTGCTAGGAAGACGGTGGCGTTGGCTTGAGATTCGGAGGATTTGATCCATTGGAGACACGGTCTTATGCTACAGTTTTCACTGCAGCCTTTTCGAAGAACTCGACATCCGTTACAGCTCATACGCATTTTTTTTTAAAGGAAGATGGGGGAGGAGAGAATTTTTTTTGGGTTAGAGGAAAGTACAGTACGGTCCTGATCTTAGACGAAAGGAAATGTATTAATAGAGAAACGAAGCAGCTAGGTTTGGTCGGAGAGATCATTGAACAAAGGAAGGGCATTGTTTGTTGTTGTATTTTTTTAAAATTTTTTGACATGTAGTGAATTTCGAAAGCGACAAAAGATATGCTTTATATAATTTCCGTAATTGGCTTTGAATATAGTATAGTATTGTTTAAGTTGATGCCAATGTGTTAATTAAAAACATAGCAGTAAACTTCGGATATAATGGAACTACCGATATAATTGGAGAAGGTGAATTTAAAAAGGAGATTACTACGACGAGACAAGAAGAGGGTAAAATGGGAAATAGAGAGGAGAAGTTCAAGCTTCAAAGCCGCATGCAAGCAAAAAAAAGAGCGGTCACGTGGCGGAGACACTGTGGTAACAGAGTATGGTCGTATTGCCGCGTTCCCTGAGCGAGATACATTATGTAGCTCCATCTTCATTTCTGATAATTAACATTAATATCCAAAATAGTTTTAATTTATTTCAATGGAATCATTTTTGATACTCTCATTTGTACCCTTAACTAATAATGTCAACTTAAGTTCTTTAGATTCGCTAGTTTTATTTACATTAAAACAACCGGCATTGATTGGCAATGTCTTACCTAATCTCTAGTTAAATGTTTTTAAATGACAACTACTTAATATTACTCCCTCCGTTTTTTAATAATTGACGTTTTGGGGGAAATTTTGTGTTCCAAATTATTTGACGTTTTAAATTTTCTATGTAAAATTTATTAGTAATTAATGTTAAATGATCAATATATTATACCTTCTATTTTATTATTGGTTGAATTGTGGTTAGGTAAACAATTAATGATGTTTTTGTTTAGAAAATGATAAAAAATTAAATGTTTCTTAATCTATGTGCATAATCCTAGAACGTCAAATATAAAAAAACGGAGGGAGTATTTCTTTCATTCTTTATTTTCTATAGCTTTATTCCTCAAAAGGGTATTTTAAATAGTTATAATGCAATCTAGCTACAATAATATACAATCTATGTTTACAAAAAAAAGTCTAAAGACACCTTTATAACATGGGGGATTTGCTAAAAACAACCTAAAATTTCAATTTAAACCTATAAGTGTACTCCAATTTCAATCAAATGCAAAACCAACCTACAAGAGTGATAAAAGTATTATTTAACCCTTATGACCAAACAAAAAAACAGAAGTGTATTTTACGTTTTTATCCTTTGTTAGTCTACACGTAACAGAAAGAATTCTACGTATATGTGGACCTCGTACGAAGTCTATTCATTCGGTAGACTTGTTATGTAGTCTATACCATAATTTTATCTAATAATTTAATTTTAAAAATGTATAAAAATAATTGTTGTAATATTTTTAACTAATCATTAATATAATGGATAATATGAAGTAAAAAAATTAAAATTTTATATAATTAAACATTTTTAAGAAACATTTAGGGTTTGAGATTTTTGGTTAAGGGGTTCGTAGACATATTATAAAGTCTACATATATGTAAACATTTTTTCAGTCTACACACAATTTAACCTAACCGGATTTAACCAATATAATTTGATGATCAAATAAAACATTTACGGTTTAAGATTTGTGGTTAAGGGGTTCGTAGACATATTATAAAGTCTACATATATGTAGACTTTTTTTCAGTCTACACACAATTTAACCTAACCGAATTTAACCAATATAATTTGATGATCAAATAAAATATTTACGGTTTGAGATTTGTGGTTAAGGGGTTCGTAGACATATTATAAAGTCTACATATATGTAGACCTTTTTTTCAGTCTACACACAATTTAACCTAGTATATAAATATGATTTCTCAAGCTTTTCAGGTAAAAAAAAATTAATCTTCGCCGTATCTCTCTCTAGGCGATTTCCGGCGAGATTTCCGGCGAACTCGATCCACGCAGTTTCCCATCCGCTTCGTCTTTGTCTCCTCCATTGCTCTGGTAAGTTAAATGTCTCTGTTTTACCTCTCTGTTGATAAAAAGTGACCACCTTTACCTTTTTCTCTTTTCAGATCTGAGCCGGCGACTTCTAAGGAACGGTGCTTCTCGTCCAAATCTCTGTTTCCGGTCAGTATCATGGCTTCTACTTCATCTCTCTGTCCTAGCCAGCAAGGGACTGTGCTTCATCTTTCCAACGTACGTCTCTCTGTCATCTCTATCTCTCGTTTAACTAATAACCTAACAAGCTCATCCTTGTTTACTAACCTTTTAGTTTCTTTTGATTCAGATCTGAGTCGGTCAGTCTTAGATCCATTTCTCTAACGAGCATTGCATCCTCTCTAATCCATTTCTCTGCTTCCGGTGAGTCCACTTCATTTTGAAGTGTAGTATGAAGTTTTAAATTTGTAGACTGAAATTTTGAATTTGTAGACTAAAATTTTGAATTTGTAGACTGATATTTTGAATTTGTAGACTGATATTTTGAATTTGTAGACTGATATTTTGAATTTGTAGACTGATATTTTGAATTTTGTAAACTGATATTTTGAATTTGTAGACTTCTCATGTAAACTGATGTTTTGAATTTGTAGTACACTGATGTTTGAATTTATAGGCTTCTCGTGTAGAATGCACTTATATAATTCTTTGTTTGTGTCTTCTTGGTGCATGTTACAAAATGGATAAGCCTGATTTCCTATCGAGGTTGTATACTCTAGGGAGGAGCTCAAGAACTGTGAGTAACAGACGGTTGTATCAGGCTTTTGTACGAGACATATGATTGTAACAAACTTATGTAATTTGCTTGCAGCAGACTTAAGTATTAGTCTTCTTTTACAGAAGACTTTTATAGAAGTCTAGTACTCGACTATATATCAAAATATCATCATTTGTATCAGTATAGTACTCTTCTTTCAGAGATTTTAATTCATATTCGACCAAAAGTACAATTCCAATACAATCTAGAGATTTACATATTAGTCTTCCTTTATAAGAGACTTAAAAAAAAGTCTACTTTTTGTTCAAGAAGACTAACATGTTGGTCTGCATGACAGAAAGTAACATTAGAACTCAAAGTAATAGGAAAATTAAGACCTACGATTTCAACAAAAGTTCATCAAATAAGACAACATCCAAAGCGACAATACAGCTAATAAGTTAAATACATAAGACATAAGACAACATCCAAAGCAATAAGACATCATCCAAAGCAATAATACAATTGATCAATTCAACACATAAGAGATAATACATAAGATAACATCCAAAGCAGTAAGACAACACTGGTTTAACCTGGACAGTTTGGACGTGACCTGGTTGTTTGCACTGTGACAATTAACGTAGACTTACTAATATGTCTACAATTGTTTCCTAGCAATATAGCAAAACCAAAAGTATTATACTTTCATAATTAAAACATTTTTTCTATCCAAAATCCCTCAAACCCATTAGGATTAACTATTACACACTTTCAAACGAAAAAATTGTGAAAAAATTTAATGCATAGTACACAAATTAACTTTTAATGTAAATTTCAAAATAGACTTCATGTTCAGTCTACAACGTGGTAGACTTTCTTTTCAGTTTACA
Organism: Moricandia moricandioides; assembly: GCA_905132885.1. NCBI lineage: Eukaryota > Viridiplantae > Streptophyta > Magnoliopsida > Brassicales > Brassicaceae > Moricandia > Moricandia moricandioides. Next base: position 24,042 of record CAJHQQ010003922.1, on the reverse strand, counting down.
TCCGTAGACGGTCAGATAGGTCTACTCTTTGGGTTAGTTTTTGCAATTGACCATTTTACGGGTTACTTTTTATAGTTGAAAAAAAATTGTGATTTTATATAAGCAGACTTTGTTTGCAGTCTACAACTTCAAAAAGGTTAGTTTTCGCTATTGACCAGAATTTTCCATGATTTGACTTTCAGAGGTAGACTAAATATACAGTCTACATGTTTTAGTTTTTTTGAATGAGGTTAGTTTTGCAATTGACTATGTTTGACTTTTTAGGGGGTAGATTGAAATGAACGTATACAGATTTGCAGACTTCGCAAGAAGTCTACTCTCAAATCCGACGAGTCAGTTTTGCATTTGACCAAAATAAAAAAATAGACTTCACAGGTAGTCTACATTTTTTTTTCTGGAAGAGAAGACTGCATCTGAAGTCTACATATTAAAAATAATAATAATTAATTTTAAAAAGTTTTAGTCAAACACAAAACTAGCCTTTTCAACGCAGTCAATATTTTGGTCAAATGCAAAACTGACCTTAAGTAAACTTCTTCGGCAGTCTACGCTTCGTAGACTTATGTTGAAGTCTGCTTATGAAAAGTTAAAATTTCATTCAAATGCAAAACTAACCTCTTTTGCGTAGTCGTCTTTGTAGGTTTACGTACTTTTTTGTTTTTGTTGTCAAAGGTTAAGATGTAGACTGTCGGGGAAGGCTACGTTACAAAAAAAAATCCGTTTAGTCAATTGCAAAACTGACCTGTGCGTTGACAAATAGACTGCATTGTACGTCTACATAAGGGCGTAGACATATAAAACAGTCTACTATCGCGACACAGATCTGAGAAACGACTTAAACCATGAAAATAGTTACCTTTTTGCAGTGTGAAGCTCGTTTCCAGCCTTTTCAACTGTCCAAACTCCAATAATGACCAAAAAGAAACATTTTTGACGATTCACAAGTGAAAAAACATGAAATTATGAAGTTTATGATTATGAAAATGAAGGTTAAGAGAGATTTTTAGATGGAAATGTAGAGAAAATGAGAGGAAATGAAGATTTGCTTGTTTAGAATGAGAAAAAAGTGGTTGAAAATTCAGTTCTAAAGCTTTAAGAGATCAAAAATGGTGGTTCATGGTGGTTGAAAATATTGATGATGATGGCATAGTTGTAATTAAAAAGAAATGTTAAGGTGTATTTGGTTTTTTGTATTTTTCAAAATTAATAAATAAATAAATAATAATGGTAAATTTGTAAATAATTCAAAAACTTATGGGTATTATGGAAAATTCAATGATGAATAGTAACTAAAAAAAAGAGGTTGGTTTTGGGTTTGACTTGAATTTTTAGGTTGTTTTTGAAAAAATCCCTTATAACATTACGATGTTTTTCTTCTGAAGATTAACAGATATACATACGTAGAATCATTAGTTTTTATCATTGTTAGAACGTACATTCATAGTTTCCAATAAAAATGGTTAATAGTTAAGAATTATTGTTCCCTTGGAGACCATCTGATAAAATTGGAATGGTAATATCATTTCTGCGAAAGAATAATATTCTATCAATTTAAAGAAACATTTAAGAGGTGCCTGCAACTTACGACACAGACTATAATTAAAATGCATAATTAATAGTATGTTCTATCAATTTACACAAGAAATTCTCCCATAGTTTATTTTTAATTGTATCTTTGTATGTTTAGTTATTAACGTTATTTTAAGTCAAAAAGAAGTTTTGAACTACAACAGGTAAATAAATTGTGAAAAATGACATAACGACTATAACAAATTTAGGACAAGCTGATTAAACATAAGGTCGCTTCAATAATGACTTTAGAATAAACCTTCCCATACAATAACTATCAAACTTAAAGTTCCTTCATGAGGTATGGACACTGTTTAGAAACTAGCAGTTAATAACAAATATAGTCACGTCTCAGATCTAAACGATATAGCTAATATTTGTCTACGTTGTGATTATACAATTGAGCACAAAGTACAAAAATTCCCGGTTTTCCGGAGAAGGGAAAAGTAAAAATGATGATGAAGTAACTAAACCGGTTTGTTTGTTCTCTATGGGCGTCATAGATGGTTTTACACTTCCGAATTCACATCTTTCTTGGCTCATCTCTCAGCCTCTGGTTTATGATTTTTTTGGGGTCAACGTTGTTTAGGAGTTTCCCTTTCACTCTCAGATTTTCGATTTAAATATTTTGGATAACTTAAATAATCTAATCCAACTATAACTATTTAAGGTTGGGTCGACAATGTTGGTTAACTTAAATAATCTAATCAGGGAGTGACTAATTAAATCGTACTCAACGTTGGCCTTAACCCTTGTTATTGGCCGTCCTTCCCATGATTTGACCACTAATATATTAAATAACTAATTAACTTGTTGATAATTATGTGACAAAAATATTCTAAGCAACCGTCGTCTTCGTCAACGTCTAAAGAAACCTCAAAAATCAGAACAAATTATATATAAAACTTAATGAATATTCTTTTTTCTTTTTAGATAATATTGTCATGTAACTATTTTTGAAAATTTGAAATAGCTGAACTTTATGATAAAAACTTAATCAAGTTTTTTTAAAATTAATGGAAAGTCTCAAAACAATTATAAATGGACACCAAATAAATTACTAATTTGTTAGATGACTATTATATGTTATATCTATATTATGTGAAGTATACTTATATAATATCCGTGTAATTTTGAAAATTAATATTTATAAAAAATTTAGATAAGCATTTTTAACCTAATATAGAAAGTTAATATAAAGATATTTTGGTTATAAATTACTAAATGAATTTGGTTTGATATCAAAACCAAAATTATATAAATATAATATAAAGTAACATCATATTAAGAATATAGTAATTTTTGACGATAATTTAAACTTTTTGTCAAAAATAACAAAGCTAAAATAGTAGTAAATAATCATTAATAAAAGACAGAAAAAGGTGAATTCGTTTTTGTTTGAGAACTAAAAATTGAGAAATTAATAAATAAAAAAATCCTATACATTAGTTATATTATGATTTTAGAAGACCTTTCTATATGGACTAAAAACTTATATATAAAAGCACAATCTTCACATAGCGGTTCAATAACATCAGGTTGCGGGTTAATATGTTTAAAAATCGTTCCAACTGGTTGAGTGGAGTCGGGCATAAAAACGTCGCCGATAATGTTTAAATCCAGTGAGTTTAAAACGTACTACTGTTTGCATTTCTATAGATTCAAAATATTTTTAAATTTTGAATGTGTCGTTATGCTTTAAGTGCATACCACTTGCGCCAAACAACAAAAGTTCTTTGATTTTTACTAAAGTGGAAAACTGGATAAAATTAACATATAGCTATTTAAGGCTTTTTACATTAGTACCTTTATGTAAATTTGTTATGCCGGCTTTCGCATGGTTGACACGATTATCACTCCCATATTGCTTAATTGGTATATAAAATATAAAATAATGAATATTGACTCATCTGAAAGCCTTTTGAAAAGAAAAAGAAGATAGAGACTCATCCAAGTTGATAAAAAGACTCGTCCAAGAATAAATTAATAGTATACTTTAGGGTTATTAGTGATTTAAACCTCAAACTATTTATTTTTCGGAAGAAAAACCTCGAACTAAAATCTCATGTTTTTAAACCTTCAACTATTGAACCGTTAGTGTCGGTAACCCTCCGTTAACAGAGTCTTCTTTTCTAAACGGAGAGCTGTTAAATCCATACGATGCGTTTTACTCAAAACCGAAAACGGCACGAGTTGCTTAAAAACGACACGAAGGTTGTCCAAAACAGCATGAAGTCTTTTTGCACGACTTTAAAATCATTTTTTGCATGTGAGTCTCCAAAAAATTCCCAAATCACTAACCCTAATTGCGATGAAGTTCTTCTGATTCTGAGATTTTGGGTGTGTAGTTTAATTGAAGAGATTTCGGGTGGGTTTCGAAATTGAAGTGAAGAGATTTCAGGTGGGTTTCGAAATTGAATTGAAGAGATTTCGGGTGGGTACTTGTTTTGAGTAAGTATAAATCGAAGGAGAAATCGAAGGAGAAGAGGGTTCCAGTGAGGGTTGAAGCTTGTTGAGGGTTGAAGATGAAAAGGTAATCTCTTATTTCTACTCTTGTTGAGTTTTTTCTTGTAATATTTTTCAATTTTGGTATAGAAGGAGTTGAGGTTTATGTAATTATTCGGATTCTATTGATGACAGAACTGTTTTCTTCCGACTACACCTTGGAGGATATTGGGGCAGTGATGGTTTATACAATGGTGGAATTACACGATCTTGTAGGCTGGATTTCCAAGAACCAACTTTGAGGATGTTGAAGAGTATGGTGTTGAGGGCTGGGTATGCAGAGAATATGTGTAAGTTTGCTTACTTCCCATCTGGAATAATAGGTCAAAATCGTAAGGATGTGTTAGATGATAGGGATGTTAGAGAAATGATTCGGTGTTCAGAAGAGATAGATAGTCTGAATTTGTATGTGGTTAGGGAGGATGATCCTTATTTAGATGATGTTCTTGTTGGAGATCATGTAGAAGAAGATGAACCTGAGGATGATGATGCCCATATTGATTTCTATCGTGATGATTATGTAGAAAGTGATGATTCGGATGATGATGATGATGGTAGTCAAATAGAGTTCTTTGTAGGGCAAGAGTTTGTTTCAAAAGAAAAGTGCAGGGAAACAATTGAGAAGTATGCTCTGAGAGAGAAGATGAACATACATTTTCAAAAATCAGAAAAGAAGAGAATAGCGGCTATATGTGCTCAAGAGTGTTGCAAGTGGAGACTTTTTGCATCAATAAATAGCCAGTCAGATAAAATGGTGGTGAGATCGTATAAAGAAGAACACAGTTGCTATCCTATAGGTGTTGTCGACCTCTACACTGCACCAAAGATAGCTGCTGATTTTCTCAATGAGTTTAGGCATAATCCGAGGTTGTCAGCTGATCAAATCATGCAGAGGTTGGGGATAAAAGGTCTTCGGGTTACAAAAACCAAGTGTCAGAGTGCAAGACAAGTAATGAAACATATCATTGAGGATGAGTATGCCGAGCAGTTCACGAGAATGTATGATTATGTGGAGGAGTTGAGGAAGACTAATCCGGGTTCTACTGTGATTTTAGGAACAAAAGATCGAGTTTTTGAGAAATTTTACACTTGCTTTCAGTCTCAGAAGACAGGTTGGAAGAGTGCTTGTAGACGGATAATACACCTAGATGGGACATTTCTTAAAGGAAGAATGAAAGGGCAATTGTTAACTGCTGTGGGAAGAGATCCTAATGAGTCGATGTATATCATAGCATGGGCTATTGTACCTGTCGAAAATAAGGTTAATTGGGAGTGGTTTATGGAGTTACTGCGAGAAGATTTGGGATTGGAGGATGGTAATGGGCTTGCTCTTTCTTCAGATCAGCAAAAAGGTTTAATTTATGCCATTAAAAACGTCCTTCCTTATGCAGAGCACAGAATGTGTGCTAGACACATCTTTGCTAACTTAAAAAAGAAGTACAAACAGATGGGGCCATTGCATAAGACGTTTTGGAAGTGTGCTAGATCATACAATGAAACTGTTTTTTGGAGACAGCTTGAGAAGATGAAGAACATAAAACTGGAAGCATACGAGGAAGTGAAGAGGACCACTGATTCTCACTGGTCTAGGGCATTCTTCAGTGGCACCACCAAGTCGGCTGCAGTGGAGAACAATATCAGTGAGTCATACAATGCAGTGTTGAAGGATGCTCGGAAAATGCCTATTGTTGCATTGCTAGAGGCAATTAGACGCCATATTATGGCAAGCAACTTGATTAAGATAAAGGAGATGGAAAGTGTCACAAGCTTGGTCACACCAAAGGCATTGGCGATTATGGAGAAACGTAAGAGGAGCTTAAAGTGGTGTTCTCCATTGTCAAATGGAAGAGGAATATATGAGGTCGATCATGGGAAGGAAAAGTTTGTGGTTCATGTCCGAGAAAATACATCTTGCACTTGCAGGGAATATGAAGTTAGTGGGATACCTTGTTGTCATATTATGGCTGCAATGTGGGCTGAGTATAAGGAGACCAAGCTTCCAGAGACAGTGATTTCAGATTGGTATTCAGTGGAGAAGTGGAAACTTTGTTACGCATCCCTTCTATTTCCTGTGAATGGGATGGAGCTCTGGGAAACACATAGTGATGTTGTTGTTATGCCTCCTCCTGACAGAATCATGCCAGGAAGACCAAGAAACAATGATAGAATCAGAGATCCAAGTGAAGAAGTTTCTCAAAATTCTCAGAAGACGGTAATAAACCTCTTATCATACATTTTTTTTATCAATTATAAACCTCTGACCAAAGCTTTTAAATGCAGACTTGTAGTAACTGTGGAGAAAAGGGACACAACATACGCAAATGCCAAAAAGAAGTGGTTCCAAAACCACCTAAACCGGCTCAAGAGTTTCTTTCTTTTCATGCAAATGCTGTTATGGTAAGACCTTTACTCTCTCTTGTGGTTTCAAAAAAGTATACTAACTCTCTCTTTTTTGCAGACATGTAGCAATTGTCAACAAACCGGACATAACAAACGTAAATGCAAACTCGATCCAGTTCCTAAACCAACCAAACTGCCTCGAGGAAGACCTCCAAAAAGACAGCTGACCACAAACCCGACCACAAACCCGACAACAGACCTAACCACAAACTGAAGTTTTGTTGTTTGGCTTTTGTATTTTGATGTTACATTTGCCTTTTGGTGTCTTAATTAGGATGATTACTCGGTTTGTATTGTTTTGATGATGATGTTTACTCGGCTTTTGTTCTTATGACTCGACTTTTGTTGTTTTGTTTAGGATGATGGTTTCTTTTGTAATGCTATTTTATCCATTTGTATTTTAAAATTAAGCAACATAACATGCTAATATCAGTGAGTACATAACATGTTAATATTAAAATAGATAAGTCTAACATAATCCAACTTACACACAAACAACAACGATGGTTAATACATAAACGAAACAACAATGATGCTTAAAACATAAACGAAACAACCACGGTTCTACAACTTAGTTCTAAAACTCTCAAACACTTCAATGATCTCACCAATATCTTTCTTTAACTCACCAATTTCAGTTTTTATCTCGGCCAAATCTTTTGCCATCATAGCTTGTTGACTACTCAATATTCCAAGCTCTTCATGGTGTGCTTCATCAAGCCACTTAAACACATGGTTTGGACCATATATTTCTCCACATCTGTAAAATCTTCTTCGTGGATTTTGAGATGTCTTTGACTCCAATATGATTGTCGGAGCTCCACATTCACACTTCCTAGGAATCCCACCTCTCCCAATGTGATTATCCATCTCTTCACACCGAAATTTTACTTCTTTCCACCGCAAAGCCAAATTTCAAACTTACTTGTGATTGAATTTTACAAATAAATAAACCTTAGAAACAAGAAGAATAAACCCGAATTAGGTTTTGAAAGAAGAAAAACCTTAATTTTTGACTTACCTCACCACCTTGTCTCTTGAGAAAGAAGAATAACCTAATTTTTTTTCAGATTTGGGGATAAATCGTGATTCTCTCTATTGGTAAAGGGGTTTTTAAGCAACTCGTGCCGTTTTCGGTTTTGAGTAAAACGCATCGTATGGATTTAACAGCTCTCCGTTTAGAAAAGAAGACTCTGTTAACGGAGGGTTACCGACACTAACGGTTCAATAGTTGAAGGTTTAAAAACATGAGATTTTAGTTCGAGGTTTTTCTTCCGAAAAATAAATAGTTTGAGGTTTAAATCACTAATAACCCTATACTTTATACTATGAAAAACATTTGATGCATGATATATTTGATCTAAAGTTTTACTTGGCAGATTTATGGTCGTATTAAATTATCTTGAAGTGTTGTATAAGCCTTACAATAATTTTAATTCAAAATGACTAATGTTGTAAGATTAACAAGATCCTGATTCATATACATGTTGGAAAGAGTAAATGATATATGTTGCTATAAGAGTGTGATTGACAGACGGCAGAGATGATATGATTCTTTCAATAAAAGAAAGATGCATTATGCATAGGTAATAAGTTGAAAACAGATGCATACAAAATATGAACATACGAAACTTTTTTGTCGTGGTATGCTAATCAAAATAATCATATCTACAGTAATAAACATATATGGAGCATGGAGGTTTATCTGATACAGAATCCAACGTTAACTAAACTATAGTGTATAAAATTTCTCTCCCGAACTCTATCAAAACTGAAGCTAGAAAAATCCAAATATTAAAAAAAAAAGTCGAGCTAAAAGACAAGCCATGAATGTCTAAAATAACAAAGGTAGTGAACTTTTGTTGATAATACATTGAACTGAAAGAAGAACGACAAATGGAAGAGAGATAGGTGAAGTGCCATGCAAAAATGTCCAAAAGAATAATACACTGGAAAAATAATTAAATAAATGAAAAAGCCAAAAAAAGTTAATGTAAAAGTAGGGTTGGGCACCCATATGACCGCACGTGTATAAATACGTCATGGTTTTGATTATAAAATGCGGACAAAACCTCTTCTATATTCCAATCACTTCCATGATATTAGGAGGAAATCAAATAAAAATCAACAATAAGGTTTTCAAAGTTTCAAACCCAGGGGCTACCGTTTTTCCACCGTCTTGGACTGTGGGCTAAACCAATTAATGGATTTTTCTCCTTTTCTATAAAAGATAAAAAAATATGGACAATTTGTGATCAATTGTTCGTATTTTTTTTTTAAAATCAAACCTTCTTCTCAACTCTAAGACCACCTCTAATAGGGAGTTTTTAGAGGTTTTTTAAGGGTTCTAAACGTCGTGGAGCCCACAAGGTTTTGAACTATTTACGGATTTCACTGATACGTGGTGATCCGCGATTAATTTATTTTTTTTTAAATAAAAAAAAAAAGAAAAAAAAATTTAGAACTCCAACGGAGTTCCAAACCGTTGGAGGTGCTCTAAACAACTGTTATCGCGACTTCACATAGTATATCACTTTTTTTTTTTTCTTATAACCGGATAAAGAAATAACACAAGACTGCATTCATGACTTTTTTTTTAAATACCGTTGTTCTAGAGAAGATGTAGCCTGGCTAGTAAAGGCAATCTAGGCAGATGAAATAGAGGATGTATTAATCTCCATGCCATCAAATAAAGTTCCGGGTTCAAACAGTTTTCCAATAAAATTCTACAAAGCTGTGTGGTCTTCCACTTTACTACAACCATCTAACCGTTTTTCTCTATGCATTATTACCAAGGACCATCAACACCACTCTCTTATCCCTGGTCCAAAAAACGACTACTATGGATCGCATGAGTTCATGCCAATAGAGCCCATAGTATGTTGTAATATAATTTACAAGATAAGATCATTGGTAAGAGAGGAGACTAAGGCGACTCTACCGGAGGCTATTGAGCAATGTACGTTTGTCCAAGATATACTTTTTAGAATGTTTTGCAGGCTTAAAATTGGTCAAAGACTACTACCATAAGAGCATGGTTTCTTCAAAGACAATAATTAAGTTGGACATTTTCAAAGCTTTTGAGACTGTTCAGTTAATCTACAGTGCCATAAACTATCCATATCTTTTTGTAAGATAGATTATGAAGTGTATTGATAAAATTGCTTTCTCGATCTCAGTCAATGGTGAATTAGATGTTTTTTTTCTCGGGGTCAAAAGCTTTTCAAAATTGTGACCACCCCTGCAGAGGCAGACCTAGCAGCTGGAGTGTCAGCTGACATCCCTTGAATTATAAAATTTTGTCTTTGTAAGTTAGGTGCACTAACTCACAATAACTCAGTTGGTTAAACTCCGCACACCCCCCCAAAACCCGAGTCCAACTACCATTTTACATCCTATTTATTTTTTCTTCCTTTTTTAGATATGGGCCAAAAACCCATTAGGGCATGATTGGGTTTCTAGGGAATTTTTTTTTCTTTTTTCTTTGATTTAAAAAAAAATTAAAAAAAAGAAATAGTAAACCAATCACGGGTCGCCACGTGTCAGTGGAACCCGTGAACAGTACAAGAAACCCGTTAAAATCGGTTCTTATTTTAAGATTTCTACAACCGATCCTTAGCTTTTTGTGGAATTCACTCACATATTTAATTATTTTTTGTTAAGGACCCCATGCTAAGGATCTTGAGATAATGATGGTCTTATACCTTTTCCTTTTATCTAAAACAAACTTATTTTTGTTTGGGCTTACACTAAAAAATAATATATATTTATCTTGTGGGCATTCTAAATCCAAATTGAATCCAAATTGAATGTGTGTTTATACTAAAAATCTGATATTTTTAACTTTATTGACATATATATATATATATTGTGTTAAATAATACCATTATTTAATATTTAAATTTATATTAATAAATATTAAATAATATGTTATTTAAATAATAATTTAATTATGACATCGATAAAAAAATTTATGGATTCGCCATTGCACCCTAGAGCCTAATGACCACCCCATGGCTTAATGATATTAGATGTCTAAATTTCTAATTATAATTTTTTGGAAAATTAATTTGAAAAAATATTAATTAAATTTAGGTATTTATAATTCAAAACAAAATTTATTTATTTTTAATTATAAAAAATAGTTTTAGGAAATTATGCTTAAAATATTTTTTAGTTTAAAAGTTTTTTAAAAAATATCAAAAGGTCCTAATTATTTTTAAACCGACCCAGAGGACTTTGGCTCAGGAGAGTTAGAGAGGTTGACACTGTCTTTGCTCTGAAATTGATTTGACATATATTTACAGTGTATGTTCTATGGATGAGATAATATCTTTTGAAACATATCTCTTTTTGGGATGTAAATGACACATATGCCGGTTTATGGGGTTGGAGAAAGTTTCTAAAACTCTTACCATTAGCAAAAATTACTTACATATAGACATTTACAATTGATACATAATTATGTCTTGGTCTAATATTTGACATACTTTGGAAGGTTTATTGACACCATGTGTGATGTGGATACTCAAAAGCTTGGTAGGAACCTAGAATCTGTGATGTGGTGGACAACTATGATTGGTGTATCTTAACATGTCATGACAGGGCTCTTCAGATTCTGGTGAGGCAAATTAAGGAATTTCCGATATCTTTGATAATGCAGAGGGTAAAGCTCTTTGAAAGAGAGGAGCATATGATTATCACGCCATGTTTACAAAAACTCATATATGGCACCTGATCCGAACTCGAAGAGAAGTGCAAACATGGAATAACATAATCTGGTTCGCTGAACTATACCCCGATTTGTTTTTAGCACCTGACTAGCAGTCAAAGATAGGTTATCAACAGGAGCACATATGATTCAACATGGAATTTCTTGCATTTTTATTTACTGGAGAACCATATGAGACGAGAGACCGATTGTGTATACAATTTCACGTTATGGACTAGGGAACTTGATGAATACTTATCCATAACCAGACTGGATCATCACATTGGATCAGCTAACTTAACGTTCTTCCATCCTATTGTGTCTAACCTTTCATGTTACCATTTATCACATTTGGATGGAAATGAATGAGAAAAACACAATATTCTTACATAAAAAAATCCATCCAGCCTTTTGTATATAAAATTCAATAAAGTATTCATTTCTAGTGTGAATTGGAAAAATTCTGAATTGTAGGAGGAGATGGACATTCAGTTTAATTTGATTTTGGAAATTGAACGGTCGATGTTGCTTCCACATTGAAATACACTTCTAGTAATTTTACATGTTTATCCCCTATAAGATTGATGACGTTAGCGCTTAGGAATTGGAGTGGTATTCCGCTAAATTTCATCCATAATGGTATTATCTTGAGTGGAATGCTTAACATATCCAGAACTCATCTATAAATCATCAAATACAATCATTAAACACAATTGTTGAGTCACATATCACATCCTCTCTTCAGAGGTACACATTAGAATTTTATTTTTTCAGTTATCCACTCATTGATGATACCCATTAAGCCTCACATTGGTGACAAAGATATTATTATTGCCATGAAGTTTTGATTTCACTGAATCAAGAATCTTCCTATAAATGAAAATTGATACACCCATACTGATTTATTACATATCTCCACGAGAAAGGCTACTTATTCATCTTCGACTCCAAGATTCAGATCAGTTACATGATGCAAGTAGTCTGCCATTTGGAACGAAGTAAATTGAATGTATAACTAAATAATATTGAAGCAAAGAGGAAAAATTTTCGATGAAAATTAATTTTAAGTTTTCCAAACTAAAAAATTGATATATTTTAGAAAATTGCCTTTCACATCAGTTATTCAAAAGAAAGATTTTCTAGTTACCAATTTTGGTTCTAACTATTTATTCAATATTTGAAAACCTAAACAAAATCTCAATTTGCGCTTGACAATATTTTAAATAATATTCAAGATAAAAAAGGGAAATATCTAAAGCATAAAGTAGTATTATTTGTTTCTTTTTAAGGAATGGGTCAAACCCACCAATAAAATGAGTAGCACCACCATCACACATTTCACTCATAGATAACGATAAGATTCATGAAATTATCTTCCACGTGGCATTATTTTAGTGGTTCAAACAAATAAGGATATCACCACCTTTACTAGTCTTTGTGGTTGTTACCATGCAATTAAACTTCATACATATCCACTTAAAAATCCGACGGTCAAAATTCTACTCTACTATAATCTCATAGAATCTCAACCCTCTACTATAATCTCATGGGTATCAAAAATCCAACGGTCAGAATTCTACTATGCTATAATCTCATTGATTCTCAACCCTCTGATCACTATGCGGCTTGTTTCCACTGTTGATACATTATATATAGACGACCAAAGCATTATACCCAAACCTAAATCACCTAATAAAGAAGAAAAATATAAGGAGATATGAATTCCTCTATGCTCTCTTCCGCTACAATGGTCTCTTTTGCAGCTCCGGCCACGATGGTCGCACCATTCACCGGACTTAAGTCCTCTGCTGCTTTTCCAATGACTCGCAAGTCTAACATCAACATTATTTCAATCACAAACAACGGTGGAAGAGCTAACTGCATGAAGGTCATACATATAACTTATACCAAAAATCAGTTTATAGTTTTTAATCATGAATCATTCAAAAGTAATGTTGCTTGTGTTGACTGGTAAAAACAGGTGTGGCCTCCTATTGGCAAGAAGAAGTTTGAGACTCTCTCTTACCTTCCTGACCTTACCGATATTGAACTTGCGAAGGAAGTTGATTATCTTATCCGCAACAAATGGACTCCATGTATTGAGTTCGAGTTGGAGGTAAGAAAAATTGGAAAAAAAAAACTGTTTGTAAATATTTAGAATATATAGATATTCAAATGATAGTAAGTTATAGATAATCACCATATGAATCTTGTAACCATCCCAAACTATGACTAGATGTCCTATGCATATTTTTTTTTGTAGAAAATGACATTAAGGAGTCTCGATTTATGTTTTGTATAATTTTTGATAGCATGGATTTGTGTATCGTGAGCACGGAAACATCCCCGGATATTATGATGGACGATATTGGACAATGTGGAAGCTTCCTTTGTTCGGATGCACTGACTCAGCTCAAGTGTTGAAGGAAGTGCAAGAGTGCAAGAAGGAGTATCCCAACGCCTTCATTAGGATCATCGGATTCGACAACAACCGTCAAGCCCAATGCGTCAGTTTCATCGCTTACAAGCCACCAAGCTTCGCCGATGATTAATTTCATAGCTTGTTGCTTTGTGTAAACAACAAAACGTTATCCTTCCATCCACCTTTGATTATATCATCTGTTTCTATATAATCTTATCTTTCGTTTTAATTTCTGGATTTAGCGTTTGTGTTCAGGTTTGCAAGACATTTTCTATTGGATCCTCAAATATCTAATGAATAAACATGTAATGTTCTATAAATCAATGATTTTTAATTTGCATATAAGAAAAACATATGACAATTTCTCAAAACATGAAATGTATAAAGTTGAAGAATAATAAGTCAAGTATATTTAATCTTTGAATTGTCTTCATTAAAGTTAGACGAAAAAGTGTTTTCCTTAAAATGAAGTAATTATTTGAAAAATTAGATTCACATTAAAGCCTTTGTCACATGATTAAGGTGTGGAAACATTTTTCAAACAATATCTTGAAATAAAAGATGGGACCACTAGATATCTTTGATGGAAACATAAGTTGACATACATTCTTTAGGATATACTTTGTAGATAAAAAAATCATATATTCATATGTTTCCATATAACCATAGTATATTTAAAGATATTGTGGAATGTATATCATACAAATTTCTTATTTTTTACCTTCATCTTTAAACAATATTTTCCAGTCAATGATTTATCAACATATTCACATAATGATATTGTTGGAACTATCTGAGTGAATTTGTAATTCTTTATGTTGTTTTTCTAGTTTTGAATATATCATATGTGTAGAAAATTTCAATTTTATTATTTAAATAAAATTTAATTTTAAGTATCTTAGTAAGAAAAATAATATGTTATGAAATATTTAAAACGAGAAATGAATGATTTATTTTACCATCTAACCTAAATAAATTAACATTTTTTCAAAATAATTTTAATCACAATTAAATACATAAGATACAATTTGTTTTCATGTATTCCTTATGTTTATTAGACAAGGTGTAGATTGATAAGATAAAACCAAACTAGGGTGGGTGAAATAAAGCATATTAGTCCTGTTCTTTTTATTGACGTTGCGGTGGGCGACTAGCGGCTGAAAATCACGAAGGAAATTAAATAGTTAATGGCATCGTCCTTTTTAGTTTGTGTCGCCGGCTTTTCCAAAACACACGCATCCTTTGACATTTGTGTTGCCGGATTTAATGGCATCACAAAACTCGTACAATTTCTAGACGCTCTGTTCTTAGCGTTTCATTTTAACAATAGTAAAAGAAAGAATGGATCTGCTATATAGTGTATTTTTTCAGTTGCTTAACGCTGCCGCAGCGTGAGCAGAAAGAACAAGGCTTAACTGGCAAATAGGCCACCAAATCTATCTTCTTACTCTATTATTTCTTCAAACAATGAGCAGTGTATAGTTTTTTAGACTATCTCCAATGATCCCTCATTTTTAGGAAAATATCAAAAATGAAATTTTTTGTGGTGTATTATTTTAAGAAGAAAATGAAGATATGAATAGTACCCCCTCAATATTTAAAACATTATTCACAATCTCAATTTACTTTTGAATTTTTATGTACAAGTTATCCTTAAAAATTTATATGGGTTTTTATATCTAAAAAGCTGATTTATTTTATTGTATACTTTAATGAAATTATTAATACTTTCATTAATACATCTATATGTTTATTTCTATATATATATATATATATCATTGTATATTCTATTTTCAATTTTATTAGAAACTAAACTTATGTATATAATACAAATTTAGTTAAGATAAAATTTAATTGGCTAATTTTTTTTAGTTAAAAAAGATTATTAGAATTAATAACAAGTATTGATCATAGAATATACTTGAAATATTCCTTTTTATAAGAAAAATAAGAGAAACCATTAGAACAAAACCCAAATTTATTTCTTTCTCAAAAAAGAAGAAAAAAACTCAAAACTCACTTTGAGAAAATATATGTTGGAAACCAGTGGCGATGCTTTTGGAGTAAAAAAATTGTGTTACTTCAATTTCCTATATTGGTTTATAGCCGTCAGTTGCAAGTGGCTGCAAGGAAAGATGGAATCTGAGTTCCAAGACCAGTACCGGTTCCTTATCAAAAGGAGACAGATCCTTAGTTTGGGGTTTTAAAAAGAAAGCAAGTTGGATTAAACCCAATTTCTGGCAGGCCTGGGATTTCACTGGAAGTCCTTAAGGAAGTAAGACAAGACTTGTCAATGTAGGGATGGGACGGACCGGATATCCGGGGTATTTTAGGATATCCGGATCTGGATCCGGATTCGCCGGATCCGTGACTTTAATATCCGGATTCGGATCCGCGTCTTCCGGGTATCCAGACTTCGGATATCCGCCCAAATATTGTGATACCCGCGGATACCCGGATTCGGATCCGGATCCGTAAAAATAATTAAAAAAAAATATATATTTTTAAAAAATAAAAAATCTAAAAATAAAACATAAATTAAATATTTATACAAAATTTATTACTATATATATGACATATAATATTTGTAAAATTTAAATATAATATTAAAAAAATATTTTATGTATAAATACTAATATATCAAATATAATTATTAATAAAATTAAAAATTTAATATATTTTAAAAACACGGATCCGGATCCGGATATCCGGACCTAAAAATTAAGATATCCGGATTTGGATCCGGTTTGGACGGATCCGAAATTTTACTATCTGGATTCGGATCCGGACACTCTGGATATCCTATTTTCGGAGCGGATCCGAGACGGATCTCGGATCGAATCCGGATCCCGGATAATACGTCCCAGGCCTATGGCTAAGTAACTATATTATTAAAATACCTTAGCCATTAAAGACAATACTTGTCTTTTTAGTTTTGGAATATTTTTTAAATTTATTGTTTGATTACTATTAATTAATTATTGTATTCAATTAAGGAAGTGGTATTCCTTGTAAATAACTACAAAATACAAGAGCATTTGCCAAATGATAAAACTGTATAATAAAAATAAATAATATAGTTAATTATAAATATTAATTAAATTTTAATAAGCGTGAATATTTTAGAAAATCTTACTTTAAACCGAAGAGTATTAAATTTGTCTTTTAGGGAAGATTTTCTCCCTTAAATAACTCCATTAGTTGACGGCAAAGAGATTTAATTCCCTTAATGCAATTCTCAAAGTCATAAGAAAATAAGGATATATAATTAAAAGTAAAACCGAAGTAATGGTGGAAACACCAACTTTTGTATTTAGAGGGTGGGTAACAACCAATGGTGCGCAGAAGTAGCACTGTCACACTTGTCTTGTTCTGTCCAGGAACTGGACTTGTATCTTGTCCACTTACTTTCATCCTGATTTTGAGTAAGCCATTCCTTTTTAACATCCTTTGAAATGAATGATGATATTTGATTTAGCCATATTACCAATTCTTCTATTTTTTAATTATCTTTTAAATATAGTCTCCATAATTCGGAACTCCTACGTTTGCTTCACTAATTTGTTTGTCGAATTTGTAGACAATCATCTGATGTTACAAGATTTTAATGCTTTTGTAATCAGTTTATGATGATTTAGTGGTTGGATGATTCATCATGGTATTAAGATACTAAAATTTGATAAAAAAAATTCATTGCAATATTTAATAATGGTTGGTTAAGAAACATAAGATGAATGTTTTATATGACAGAAAGATATCCCATATTTTGTAAACTAGGATAATTAGTTTAATTTTTGGATTGACATCTCTTATAATTTATAAAAAAATTAAAGTTGATAAAAATTAAATGACTGACCACCAAGTTATTTTATTTTTTTATTTTTATAGCTAATTTCAAATTTTATGAACATGACAAAATAAAAATAGTATACAAGAGCCAAAAATTTATTTATTTTTACATTTTTTCTTAAATAATAAAATTAAAATAGAAAACTAATCAAATAATTATAGTTAAATATTAATTATAAAATATTATATTTTAATAATAATTGAAACACGTTAATTTTATGTTGATTTTGCATAACTGAGTTTTGAAGTTGACATGAATTATTGATTTTACTGGTTTTTATTCGGTTTTACCTATTTTTTTTTTAAACACAAATTTCAAACTAAATCGAACTCAGTTTTTTCAATGAGTCAAGATCAAATCGGTTCGAACGATCAGTCTAATCCGATTTTCAAAACACTGTTTATAGCCAAAAATAAAACAAAGAGTGGTTACCAATAGGAAATATATATAAAATCGAAGTAAATTATGGAAACTAAAAGTACAACCTTTTTAAAAAAAAGTAAGTGGATGAGCCAAAAAAGTGACGATTATAATTGTAGACACTGAGAAAGGAAGAAAGAGTGACGTAAAGGCTTTCTTCTTCTCCCCCACTACCACCACTTCCCTTTTTTATTCAGTGGGAAACTCTTTTAAAGATTTGTTTTTAGTTACATAATAAAATGCATTAGAGAGTTCGTTATAGAAGCTAAATGAAGGGTCAATTTTTGTCAAAGAGTTTGTAAAGTTTTGAATCGGAGATGGCTTTTTCTCAGCCTTTGTCTTCTTCATCTCTCTCGGTATTCCACTTTTTTTTTCTTTAATTTTTATGTACAGATTAGATTATGTGTTAAGTTTAGTTACTAGTACTCATATAGATTCCTTATCCTTAAAGAATCAAATCAGCCAATTAACGAGTTCGCTTGAGTTCACTTGAGTTCCCCTGTCTCTGTCTGAAAATTTCAGATTCTGTGACTTCATGTCGTTATCAAGTTTTTTTTTTTTATCAGATTAGATTCATTTTTTTTGTGTGGTACAGATGATGAATCGGAGCTTTGTAGCTAAGACCTCGGTGAAAGCAAATCTTTCTCTCAACAAGTCTAGAGTGTGCGTTGGTTCTTTAAAGATTCAATTCCAGAACCATTGGAGCTTCATCGGAGGATCAAGAATCGCTCTAGTCCCCAGTGTTTCATCCTATTCCTCCTCCCTTGTTCACAAGAAACGCTCCGGCGTACGAGCTTCATGTAATGTCTCTTAAACTGAAAACATTTGAAGCCTTAAACTTTGTGGAGAGATTCTTAAACATGTTGATCTTCAGGGATGGCTACGTCTCAGATCGCAAGCAGTGTGTTTGCTGTTGGAACAACCGCTGTTCTTCCTTTTTACACTCTCATGATTGTAGCTCCTAAAGCTGATATTGTGAGTCTTTTCTTTGTGGATAAACGATCTATTTCCACATCAGAAGTATCATATAACAACAATTGCACACTATCGCAATCCGACTTTTTTTTGTGGAAATAAGTCGTTTACTCTTTTTTTGTTGCGGTGTTCTCTAAAGAAGTTCATCTGAAATTGAATATATGTGTTTCTCTTTTGTGCAGACCAAGAAGTGTATGGAGAGTAGCATACCATATGTTGTCTTAGGCGTATTATACGCGTATTTGTTATACCTTTCTTGGACACCTGAGACGATCAAATACATGTTTTCTAGTAAATACTTGTTGCCAGAGGTTTCACTTTTCACCCTAAATCTTCCAAAACATATGTTTCATTGTAGTTACTAAATGTTTTCCTCTCTTTTTTTTTGTGTCTGTCGTCTGCAGTTGTCTGGAATTGCGAAAATGTTCTCAAGTGAAATGACTCTTGCCTCTGCTTGGATTCATCTTCTTGTTATTGATCTTTTTGCTGCTAGGTATGTTGCAGTTTTTCATGTTAATCAACATGTTTCTTATATAACACATGCTTTTGTTTGTTTCAAATGCAGACAAGTTTTTAATGATGGCTTGGAGAATGAGATCGAGACGAGGCACTCGGTTTCACTTTGCCTTCTCTTCTGTCCGGTTGGAATCGTTTCTCATGTGGTAACCAAAGCTTTAACCAACAGTTCTACATCCAGTAACAATGACCAGTGCAAGTAAACTGATCATCTTGGTTGGGTCTCTCATCATTGTCTTTCCTTAACTGCTTATAAAGATTTTTAGTTGAGATAGTTCATTTTGCTTTAGCTTCGGTTAAGTTACAACAGAACGAGTTTGTTGTGGACGAAACCGAATAAGACCAAACAACTTGAGACAATGTTTTTATTATTTGGTTTCCCAGATCAGTCACAGAGATTCTCTATCTAAACACTAAACACAATTAATCTCATAAAACATATCATCTTGTGTGCTTCAACATGTAATATGTGTACCATAAAGTGAAAAAAAACGTGGAGAAGAATAGACAATGAAACACATGTTGTATTAACATAAGTGATGAACAACCAACAACATTATACATCAAATAATAAGCACACAACATTATATATCAAATAAAAGTGGAGACAAAGAACCAACAAAGTCGAGACAAATAATAAGCACAATTCTAGTATACATCAAGTAAATTGTACTGGCCTTGATGATGGAAGCTGTGGGATTGATGGTTCTTTGTCTCGACTTTGTTGTTGGTTCTTTCTTTTAGTTACAATGAGTTTAGGAACCATCAAATAGTTCCACTACTGAAATGCTTCACCAACCAAGTAAACTATCATAATTGCTTTAGCTTCTCAAGTTTATTGTGTTACCCGTTCATTTTTTTGTTCAAGTTGAATCCTGTTTTCTTCTCCATATTGGCCTCTTGGTGTGACAGAAACATTATCATAACAGAGACGTCTAGGTTTCTTCACACTCTTACTTCAACTCTACTGCTACTATTCATGTCTTATCAAATACCCAGCCTAATAGACTTGTCCTCAAGTTCAGTTATAAGCAACGTGACACTCTGGCCCGGAAATTTTTGGGAAATCATTAGAAAATTCCAAGTAAAACGAGCAAATTTTCATCAAGCAAACATAATTAAACACTGTAACATTATTAAGAAAATCGAGTTAAATAATTGTAGATAATATGCTTAATGTTTGTAATACTTTCATAAATCGTTCAAATTCGCAATATCAAGTCTTGATGTTTTTATAGTCCCACATTCTGTTCCACCACAATTATTTTTCATTGCATCACAAAAAGAGACATGAGCATAAAAAAATATCTAATAAGGACGCTCAAAACCACCCACATGTAACCCGTAATAACATGTACCATCAAGCAATGGATTTTCATACTATCAACCTTTTTCCTTCAACTAGTTGCTTCCATTAATCATTAAACGATTACATAGCAAATAAGCTCTTTCGGGCATATCTGAATAGCCAAATCTAAAACATTAACAACACCAATGGAAAGCTAAAGGGATAGAGACAAACTAAACAGAGTTTGATATACGTCTAAATATATGCCTAGAAGGCTAAGCATTACACTAGTAAAGGAGAACAAGCTCACTTTAATATTTTCAAACGGTTTTTGATGAGTCAACTTATCATGTAGCTTTGAATAAACATCCATAACCTCGCTGCATCTACCAGTCCCAAACAAATCTTCAGACAAGACGATTAGGAGAAAGAACATCATCTCTGAAAATGTGTACTATCAACCTATCTTTCCATTTTAATTAGTCATTTTCTTTTACTTATCACTCCTGCACATTTCCGTTTACTTAACTATTTCTACTTATCTTGACCCCGAAGTTTATTTATGACCCAAAGCTAGTCGACATGTCGGTCCGTCACACGACCCAAAACCACATGGCTTTGAAGGTCCCTCACATGCCCCAAGGGACACGACCTGAAGGTCTCTCTCAGCTGGAGCCAAAATATACTTCTTTATTTAAGTTCATTGTGTATTCCCAAACTTTCTTTAAATAGTCGCTTTCTTAATTTGTTACCTTAATATTTTCTATTTTGTGTGTTTTCACATATATATTTTGATCTAAATTATTCCATCATCACACACAATCTAACATGCCACATCCTAAAAAGCAAAGAACGTTTTTTGAACCTTGAATATCACTTCAAAGAAAACGATACTTTCCATAAAACACAATATTCAGTCACATACTCTAAAATATCATGATCAAACTTGACTAAAACCTATATAAATTAGGTTGTTACAATCACATCATCACCTCTACTAATTTTAAAGGATCGAGACTCTCAACTTAGCTGTGTTTTTTGGCAAAGCTTTTCTAAGTTGTAGGAGGTGATTGACATTCCAGTTTAAACTTGATCCGAAAAAATTCAACATCCGATGTTGCTTAGAGTGAAATACACTTCTAGTAATTTCCCCTTGTTGTACCTATGTGATATATGATGTTAGAGGTTTAGTAACTAGAGTGCGTATTCCACCAATTTTCATCCATAATAGTATTGTGATGGGTGATAGGTTATCCACATCCAGAACCCACCTATAAATCATCAACATACAATCATTAAATTCCATGGTTCAACCACATATCACATCCTCTTTCACAGGAAAAAATGAATTATAATTTATTTTTCAGTTATTCCACTCAGCGGTGTTACCCATTAAACCTACACACGTGACAAACATGTTATTATTGCCATGAGGTTTTGTTTCCCTGAATCAAGGATATTCCTATAAGTGAATATTGATTCACCCTTACATATTTCCACGGGAAGAGTTACTAGTTCATCTTCAACTACTAGATTCACATCTCTGAATCAAATGATGCAAATTGTCTGCCACGTGGAACAAAATAAAATTGAATGTAAAAGCAAATAATAATGAAACAGGGAGATATAATTGTGATGAAAGGTAAACTTGAAGTCTTATGAATTTATAAATCACTATTTTTAGTAAATTAATTTTCACATTATTTCTTATATTACATATTTTTAGATTATCATGTTAAACATGACGACCCATTTCACTTTTTTAAAGACCAATCTAAGTTTTAAATTGGGCCTCGACATATTATTTTAACTAAATTTAATATAATAAAAGGAGAACATGTATAAAAGTCTTAAGTAGTATGTATTGTTCCCCTTTAATGAATGAATCAAACTCATCATAAAATAAAAATGAGATAGCACTACCATCACACATTTCATTATAGATAAAGATAAGGTTCATAAAATTATCTTCCATGTGGCATTATTTAGTGGTTCAAACCGATAGGCAGTATCACCACTTTTTCTACAACCTTTGCAGTAGTTACAATGCAGTTAAAATCACCCATATCCACTCAAACTTCAAGGTGGTCTAAATCACATCTTCTTAATCTAATCTAATCTAATCTAATCTCTTGGATTCTCAACCCTCTTAATCACTTCACGGCTTGTTTTCCACTGTTGATACTCATTATATTATAGACGACCTAAGCACTACAAATCTACTCATCACTATAAAAACAAAATAGAAGACGGATATGGCTTCCTATACTGCGGGCTCTTCCGCGACCAGTTGTCTCTTCTTCGGCTCATGCCACACATGGTCGCACCCTTGCACCGGCACTTAAGTCCTCCTCTACTCTTCCCAATCGCATCCGCAAGCCAACACCGACATTACATCCATCGGAAGCAATGGCACGGAAAGAGTTAACTGCATGAAGGTCATACATATTTTTTATACCAAATACAACATTCATGTGTGTTTTCTAATCTCGTGAATTTTACAAAACTAATATTCTTCAATTATGATTGGTAAAGAACAGTGTGCGCCTCCCTGTGGCAAGACGGAAGTTGAGACACTCTCTACTTCCTGACCTCACTGATGATTACAACTAGCTAAGAAGTTGACATACCTTATCCGCTAACAACGTGACTCCATGGTGTGGAATTCCTCGAGTTGGAGGTAAGAAAACTGAAAGATGAACACTTAAAAACTACTTAGCAATAAATAGATCTTGTAAATCATCCCGCGCGGATACTAAGCTTGTAGAGTAATCACCATATGATCTTGTAATGTAAACCAAACTCAAACAACAGCTGCTAGCAGATCCATGTATGGAGATTTGTATAGGTAGTAAATGAAAATAAGAATCGTCAATTATGGCTTGTATAATTTTTTTGCTAGCGACGGCTTTGTATCACCTGCTGAGCATGGAAACATTCCTGGATATTACGATGGACGATACTGGACAATGTGGAAGCTACTTTGTTCGGATGCACAGACTCAACTCAAGTGTTGAAGGAAGTGCAAGAATGCGAAAAGAGTATCCAACGCCTTCATTAGGATCATCGGATTCGACAACAACGTCAAACTCAATGCATCAGTTTCATTGCCTACAGCCACCAAGCTTCACTAGTGCTTAATTACACAGCTTCACTGCTTTGTGTAACAACAAAACTTTATCCTTCTCCACCTTTGATTTATCAACTGTTTTTAAATTTTTTTTTTATCTTTTGTTTTAATTTCCGGATTTAGTGTTGTTTGCAAGACATTTTCTATTTGATCCTCAAATGTCCGATAAAATAAATGTGTAAATGTTATATTAATATTTTAAAAAATGCATTTAGAAAATCAAGTCAATAGTTCAAAAACATGAGATTTACAAAGT
>CAJHQQ010003921.1:0-35883 GCA_905132885.1 Moricandia moricandioides | reverse complement strand
CTTCTTACATCGTGATTCATTCTGGTTTTATTAGTATCAAGAAGAAATTGCCAAATCTCCAAACAGGGTAAACTGGAATCACTTCGGTTAAAAGTGGGATAACTTCTTCATCATAACTCCAATGATATTGATTCAACTTCAGGATGATTCTAAACTGATTTATGAGTCCAAATCAAGCTTCTTACATCGTGATTCATTCTGGTTTTATTAGTATCAAGAATAAATTGCCAAATCTCCAAACAGGACAAACTGGAATCACTTCGGTTAAAAGTGGGATAACTTTTTCATCATAAGTCCAATGATATTGATTCAAATTCAGGATGATTATACACTGATTTATGAGTCCAAATCAAGATTCTTACATCGTGATTCATTCTGGTTTGATTAGAATCAAGAAGAAATTGCCAAATCTCCAAACAGGGTAAACTGGAATCACTTCGGTTAAAAGTGGGATAACTTCTTCATCATAACTCCTATGATCTTGATTCAACTTCAGGGTGATTCTACACTTATTTATGAGTCTAAATGAAGCTTCTTACATTGTGATTCATTCTGGTTTTATTAGTATCAAGAAGAAATTGCCAAATCTCCAAACATGGTAAACTGGAATCACTTTGGTTAAAAGTGGGATAACTTCTTCATCATAGCTCCTATGATCTTGATTCAACTTCAGGGTGATTCTAAACTGATTTATGAGTCCAAATCAAGCTTCTTACATCGTGATTCATTTTGGTTTTATTAGTATCAAGAATAAATTGCCAAATCTCCAAACAGGACAAACTGGAATCACTTCGGTTAAAAGTGGGATAACTTTTTCATCATAAGTCCAATGATATTGATTCAAATTCAGGATGATTTTACACTGATTTATGAGTCCAAATCAAGATTCTTACATCTTGATTCATTCTGGTTTGATTAGAATCAAGAAGAAATTGCCAAATCTCCAAACAGGGTAAACTGGAATCACTTCGGTTAAAAGTGGGATAACTTCTTCATCATAACTCTATGATCTTGATTCAACTTCAGGGTGATTCTACACTTATTTATGAGTCTAAATGAAGCTTCTTACATCGTGATTCATTCTGGTTTTATTAGTATCAAGAAGAAATTGCCCAAATCTCCAACATGGTAACTGGAATCACTTTGGTTAAAAGTGGGATAACTTCTTCATCATAACTCCAATGATCTTGATTCAACTTCAGGGTGATTCTAACTGATTTATGAGTCCAAATCAAGCTTCTTACATCGTGATTCATTTTGGTTTGATTAGAACCAAGAAGAAATTGCCAAATCTCCAAACCGGGACAAACTGGAATCACTCGGTTAAAAGTGGGATAACTTTTTCATCATAAGTCCAATGATATTGATTCAAATTCAGGATGATTCTACACTGATTTATGAGTCCAAATCAAGATTCTTACATCTTGATTCATTCTGGTTTGATTAGAATCAAGAAGAAATTGACAAATCTCCAAACAGGATAAACTGGAGTCACTTCGGTTAAAACTGGGATAACTTCTTCACCATAACTCCTATGATCTAGATTCAACTTCAGGGTGATTCTACACTTATTTATGATTCCAAATTAAGCATCTTACATCGTGATTCATTCTGGTTTTTATTAGTATCAAGAAGAAATTGCCAACTCTCCAAACATGGACAAACTGGAATCACTTCGGTTAAAAGGGGGATAACTTCTTCATCATAACTCCAATGATATTGATTCAACTTCAGGATGATTCTATTCTGATTTTATGAGTCCAAATCAAGCTTCTTACATCTTGATTCATTTCGTTTGATTAGAACAAGAAGAAATTGCCAAATCTCCAAACCGGGTAAACTGGAATCACTTCGGTTAAAAGTGGAATAACATCATCATCATAACTCTATGATATGATTCAACTTCAGGATGATTATCCACTGATTTATGAGTCCAAATCAATATTCTTACATCTTGATTCATTCTGGTTTGATTAGAATCAAGAATAAATTGCCAAATCTCCAAACAGGGCAAACTGGAATCACTTCGGTTAAAAGTGGGATAACTTTTTAATCATAAGTCCAATGATATTGATTCAACTTCAGGATGATTCTACACTTATTTATGAGTCCAAATCAAGATACTTACATCTTGATTCATTCTGGTTTGATTAGAATCAAGAAGAAATTTCCAAATCTCCAAACAGGGTAAACTGGAATCACTTTGGTTAAAAGTGAGATAACTTCTTCATCATAGCTCATATGATCTTGATTCAACTTCAGGGTGATTCTAAACTGATTTATGAGTCCAAATCAAGCTTCTTACATCGTGATTCATTCTGGTTTTATTAGTATCAAGAATAAATTGTCAAATCTCCAAACAGGGTAAACTGGAATCACTTCGGTTAAAAGTGGGATAACTTTTTCATCATAATTCCTATGATCTTGATTCATCTTCAGGGTGATTCTACACTTATTTATGAGTCTAAATGAAGCTTCTTACATTGTGATTCATTCTGGTTTTATTAGTATCAAGAAGAAATTGCCAAATCTCCAAACATGGTTAAACTGGAATCACTTTGGTTAAAAGTGGGATAACTTCTTCATCATAGCTCCTATGATCTTGATTCAACTTCAGGGTGATTCTAAACTGATTTATGAGTCCAAATCAAGCTTCTTACATCGTGATTCATTCTGGTTTTATTAGTATCAAGAATAAATTGCCAAATCTCCAAACAGGACAAACTGGAATCACTTCGGTTAAAAGTGGGATAACTTTTTAATCATAAGTCCAATGATATTGATTCAAATTCAGGATGATTATACACTGATTTATGAGTCCAAATCAAGATTTTAGCATCCTGATTCATTCTGGTTTGATTAGAATCAAGAAGAAATTGCCAAATCTCCAAACAGGGTAAACTGGAATCACTTCGGTTAAAAGTGGGATAACTTCTTCATCATAAATCCTATGATATTGATTCAACTTCAGGGTGATTCTACACTTATTTATGAGTCTAAATGAAGCTTCTTACATTGTGATTCATTCTGGTTTTATTAGTATCAGGAAGAAATTGCCAAATCTCCAAACATGGTAAACTGGAATCACTTTTGTTAAAAGTGGGATAACTTCTTCATCATAGCTCCTATGATCTTGATTCAACTTCAGGGTGATTCTAAACTGATTTATGAGTCCAAATCAAGCTTCTTACATCGTGATTCATTTTGGTTTTATTAGTATCATGAATAAATTGCCAAATCTCCAAACAGGACAAACTGGAATCACTTCGGTTAAAAGTGGGATAACTTTTTCATCATAAGTCCAATGATATTGATTCAGATTCAGGATGATTTTACACTGATTTATGAGTCCAAATCAAGATTCTTACATCTTGATTCATTCTGGTTTGATTAGAATCAAGAAGAAATTGCCAAATCTCCAAACAGGGTAAACTGGAATCACTTCGGTTAAAAGTGGGATAACTTCTTCATCATAACTCCTATGATCTTGATTCAACTTCAGGGTGATTCTACACTTATTTATGAGTCTAAATTAAGCTTCTTACATCGTGATTCATTCTGGTTTTATTAGTATCAAGAAGAAATTGTCAAATCTCCAAACATGGTAAACTGGAATCACTTCGGTTAAAAGTGGGATAACTTCTTCATCATAACTCCAATGATATTGATTCAACTTCAGGATGATTCTATTCTTATTTATGAGTCCAAATCAAGCTTCTTACATCTTGATTCATTCTCGTTTGATTAGAACCAAGAAGAAATTGCCAAATCTCCAAACCGGGTAAACTGGAATCACTTCGGTTAAAAGTGGGATAACTTTTTCATCATAAGTCCAATGATATTGATTCAACTTCAGGATGATTGTACACTGATTTATGAGTTCAAATCAAGATTCTTACATCTTGATTCATTCTGGTTTGATTAGAATCAAGAAGAAATTGCCAAATCTCCAAACATAGTAAACTGGAGTCACTTCGGTTAAAACTGGGATAACTTCTTCACCATAACTCCTATGATCTTGATTCAACTTCAGGGTGATTCTACACTGATTTATGATTCCAAATCAAACATCTTACATCATGATTAATTCTGGTTTTGTTAGTATCAAGAAGAAATTGCCAACTCTCCAAACAGGACAAACTGGAATCACTTCGGTTAAAAGTGGGATAACTTCTTCATCATAACTCCAATGATATTGATTCAACTTCAGGATGATTCTCCACTGATTTATGAGTCAAAATAGAGCTTCTTACATCTTGATTCATTCTGGTTTGATTAGAACCAAGAAGAAATTGCCAAATCTCCAAACAGGGTAAACTGGAATCACTTCGGTTAAAAGTGGAATAACATCATCATCATAACTCCTATGATATTGATTCAACTTCAGGATGATTATCCACTGATTTATGAGTCCAAATCAATATTCTTACATCTTGATTCATTCTGGTTTGATTAGAATCAAGAATAAACTGCCAAATCTCCAAACAGGGCAAACTGGAATCACTTCGGTTAAAAGTGGGATAACTTTTTCATCATAAGTCCAATGATATTGATTCAACTTCAGGATGATTCTACACTTATTTATGAGTCCAAATCAAGATACTTACATCTTGATTCATTCTGGTTTGATTAGAATCAAGAAGAAATTTCCAAATCTCCAAACAGGGTAAACTGGAATCACTTTGGTTAAAAGTGGGATAACTTCTTCATCATAGCTCATATGATCTTGATTCAAGTTCAGGGTGATTCTAAACTGATTTATGAGTCCAAATCAAGCTTCTTACATCGTGATTCATTCTGGTTTTATTAGTATCAAGAATAAATTGTCAAATCTCCAAACAGGGTAAACTGGAATCACTTCGGTTAAAAGTGGGATAACTTTTTCATCATAAATCCTATGATCTTGATTCATCTTCAGGGTGATTCTACACTTATTTATGAGTCTAAATGAAGCTTCTTACATTGTGATCCATTCTGGTTTTATTAGTATCAAGAAGAAATTGCCAAATCTCCAAACATGGTAAACTGGAATCACTTTGTTAAAAGTGGGATAACTTCTTCATCATAGCTCCTATGATCTTGATTCAACTTCAGGGTGATTCTAAACTGATTTATGAGTCCAAATCAAGCTTCTTACATCGTGATTCATTTTGGTTTTATTAGTATCAAGAATAAATTGCCAAATCTCCAAACAGGACAAACTGGAATCACTTCGGTTAAAAGTGGGATAACTTTTTCATCATAAGTCCAATGATATTGATTCAAATTCAGGATGATTCTATACTGATTTATGAGTCCAAACCAAGATTCTTACATCTTGATTCATTCTGGTTTGATTAGAATCAAGAAGAAATTGCCAAATCTCCAAACAGGATAAACTGGAACCACTTCGGTTAAAAGTGGGATAACTTCTTCATCATAACTCCTATGGTCTAGATTCAACTTCAGGGTGATTCTACACTTATTTATGAGTCTAAATTAAGCTTCTTACATCGTGATTCATTCTGGTTTTATTAGTATCAAGAAGAAATTGCCAAATCTCCAAACATGGTAAACTGGAATCACTTCGGTTAAAGGTGGGATAACTTCTTCATCATAACTCCAATGATATTGATTCAACTTCAGGATGATTCTATTCTGATTTATGAGTCCAAATCAAGCTTCTTACATCTTGATTCATTCTCGTTTGATTAGAACCAAGAAGAAATTGCCAAATCTCCAAACCGGGTAAACTGGAATCACTTCGGTTAAAAGTGGGATAACTTTTTCATCATAAGTCCAATGATATTGATTCAACTTCAGGATGATTCTACACTGATTTATGAGTTCAAATCAAGATTCTTACATCTTGATTCATTCTGGTTTGATTAGAATCAAGAAGAAATTGCCAAATCTCCAAACAGGGTAAACTGGAATCACTTCGGTTAAAAGTGGGATAACTTCTTCATCATAACTCCTATGATCTTGATTCAACTTCAGGGTGATTCTACACTTATTTATGAGTCTAAATTAAGCTTCTTACATCGTGATTCATTCTGGTTTTATTAGTATCAAGAAGAAATTGCCAAATCTCCAAACTTGATAAACTGGAATCACTTCGATTAAAAGTGGATAATTTCTTCATCATAACTCCAATGATATTGATTCAACTTCAGGATGATTCTATTCTGATTTATGAGTCCAAATCAATCTTCTTACATCTTGATTCATTCTCGTTTGATTAGAACCAAGAAGAAATTGCCAAATCTCCAAACCGGATAAACTGGAATCACTTCGGTTAAAAGTGGGATAACTTTTTAATCATAAGTCCAATGATATTGATTCAAATTCAGGATTATTCTACACTGATTTATGAGTCCAAATCAAGATTCTTACATCTTGATTCATTCTGGTTTGAGTAGAAACAAGAAGAAATTGCCAATTCTCCAAACAGGGTAAATTGGAGTCACTTCGGTTAAATGTGAGATAACTTCTTCATCATAACTCCTATGATCTTGATTCAACTTCAGGGTGATTCTACACTTATTTATGAGTCTAAATGAAGCTTCTTACATTGTAAATTCATTTTGGTTTTATTAGTATCAAGAAGAAATTGCCAAATCTCCAAACATGGTAAACTGGAATCACTTCGGTTAAAAGTGGGATAACTTCTTCATCATAACTCCAATGATATTGATTCAACTTCAGGATGATTCTATACTGATTTATAAGTCCAAATCAAGCTTCTTATATCTTGATTCATTCTTGTTTGATTAGAACCAAGAACAAATTGCCAAATCTCCAAACAGGGTAAATTGGAATCACTTCGGTTAAAAGTGGGATAACTTCTTCACCACAACTCCTATGATCTTGATTCAACTTCAGGGTGATTCTACACTGATTTATTAGTCCAAATCAAGCATCTTACATCGTGATTCATTCTGGTTTTATTAGTATCAAGAAGAAATTGCCAACTCTCCAAACACGGCAAACTGGAATCACTTCGGTTAAAAGTGGGATAACTTCTTCATCATAACTCCAATGATATTGATTCAACTTCAGGATGATTCTCCACTGATTTATGAGTCCAAATAGAGCTTCTTACATCTTGATTCATTCTGGTTTGATTAGAACCCAGAAGAAATTGCCAAATCTCCAAACAGGGTAAACTGGAATAACTTTGGTTAAAAGTGGGATAACTTCTTCATCATAACTCCTATGATCTTGATTCAACTTCAGGGTGATTCTAAACTGATTTATGAGTCCCAATCAAGCTTCTTACATCGTGATTCATTCTGGTTTTATTAGTATCAAGAATAAATTGCCAAATCTACAAATAGGGCATACTGGAATCACTTCGGTTAAAAGTGGGATAACTTTTTCATCATAACTCCAATGATATTGATTCAACTTTAGGATGATTCTACACTGATTTATGAGTCCAAATCAAGATTCTTACATCTTGATTCATTCTGGTTTGATTAGAATCAAGAAGAAATTGCCAAATCTCCAAACAGGATAAACTGGAATCACTTTGGTTAAAAGTGGGATAACTTCTTTATCATAGCTCCTATGATCTTGATTCAACTTCAGGGTGATTCTAAACTGATTTATGACTCCAAATCAAGCTTCTTACATCGTGATTCATTCTGGTTTTATTAGTATCAAGAATAAATTGTCAAATCTCCAAACAGGACAAACTGGAATCACTTCGGTTAAAAGTGGGATAACTTTTTAATCATAAGTCCAATGATATTGATTCAAATTCAGGATGATTCTACACTGATTTATGAGTCCAGATCAAGATTCTTACATCTTGATTCATTCTGGTTTGATTAGAAACAAGAAGAAATTGCCAATTCTCCAAACAGGGTAAATTGGAGTCACTTCGGTTAAAAGTGAGATAACTTCTTCATCATAACTCCTATGATCTTGATTCAACTTCAGGGTGATTCTACACTTATTTATGAGTCTAAATGAAGCTTCTTACATCGTACTTCATTCTGGTTTTATTAGTATCAAGAAGAAATTGCCAAATCTCCAAACATGGTAAACTGGAATCACTTCGGTTAAAAGTGGGATAACTTTTTCATCATAAGTCCAATGATATTGATTAAACTTCAGGATGATTCTACTGATTTATGAGTCCAAATCAAGATTCTTACATCTTGATTCATTCTGGTTTGATTAGAATCAAGAAGAAATTGCCAAATCTCCAAACATAGTAAACTGGAGTCACTTCGGTTAAAAGTGGGATAACTTCTTCACCATAACTCCTATGATCTTGATTCAACTTCAGGGTGATTCTACACTGATTTATTTGTCCAAATTAAGCATCTTACATCGTGATTCATTCTGGTTTTTTAGTATCAAGAAGAAATTGCCAAATCTCCAAACAGGGCAAACTGGAATCACTTCTGTTAAAAGTGGGATAACTTCATCATCATAACTCCAATGATATTGATTCAACTTCAGGATGATTCTCCACTGATTTATGAGTCCAAATAGAGCTTCTTACATCTTGATTCATTCTGGTTTGATTAGAACCAAGAAGAAATTCCCAAATCTCCAAACAGGGTAAACTGGAATCACTTCGGTTAAAAGTGGGATAAATTTTTCATCATAACTCCAATGATATTGATTCAACTTCAGGATGATTCTATACTGATTTATGAGTCCAAATCAAGCTTCTTATATCTTTATTCATTCTCGTTTGATTAGAACCAAGAAGAAATTGCCAAATCTCCAAACAGGGTAAACTGGAATCACTTCGGTTAAAAGTGGGATAACTTCTTCACCATAACTCCTATGATCTTGATTCAACTTCAGGGTGATTCTACACTGATTTATAAGTCCAAATCAAGCATCTTACATCGTGATTCATTCTGGTTTTATTAGTATCAAGAAGAAATTACCAACTCTCCAAACAGGGCAAACTGGAATCACTTCGGTTAAAGGTGGGATAACTTTTTCATCATAAGTCCAATGATATTGATTCAACTTCAGGATGATTCTACACTGATTTATGAGTCCAAATCAAGATTCTTACATCTTGATTCATTCTGGTTTGATTAGAATCAAGAAGAAATTGCCAAATCTCCAAACATAGTAAACTGGAGTCACTTCGGTTAAAAGTGGGATAACTTCTTCACCATAACTCCTATGATCTTGATTAAACTTCAGGGTGATTCTACACTGATTTATTTTTCCAAATTAAGCATCTTACATCGTGATTCATTCTGGTTTTTTTAGTATCAAGAAGAAATTGCCAAATCTCCAAACAGGGCAAACTGGAATCACTTCTGTTAAAAGTGGGATAACTTCATCATCATAACTCCAATGATATTGATTCAACTTCAGGATGATTCTCCACTGATTTATGAGTCCAAATAGAGCTTCTTACATCTTGATTCATTCTGGTTTGATTAGAACCAAGAAGAAATTCCCAAATCTCCAAACAGGGTAAACTGGAATCACTTCGGTTAAAAGTGGGATAACTTTTTCATCATAACTCCAATGATATTGATTCAACTTCTAGCATTATATCCTAAATATCACTGTGCCTTTATGACAAGTCTGGATGAGAGTTATGTTCCAGCATCCTATGAGGAGGCAATCAAGGATAAGGAGTGGAAGGAATCAGTAGGAGCTGACGCTGATGCAATGGTTAAGAATGATACTTGGTATGAAAGTGAGCTACCAAGAGGGAAGAAGGCAGTGTCTAGTAGATGGATCTTCACAATCAAGTACCTAGCAAATGGGAAGGTAGATAGAAAGAAGACTAGATTGGTTGCTAGAGGATTTACTCAGACTTATGGTGAAGACTACCTAGATACATTTGCTCCAGTTGCAAAGCTCCACACCATTAGAATAGTATTGTCAGTAGCAGTGAATCTGGAATGGGGTCTTTGGCAAATGGATGTGAAGAATGCATTCCTACAAGGAGAACTTGAAGATGAAGTCTATATGTATCCTCCACCTGGTTTGGAACATTTGGTGAAGAAAGGAAACGTTCTAAGGTTGAAGAAAGCTATATGTGGTCTTAAACAGTCACCAAGAGCTTGGTACAACAAACTCAGCACCACCTTGAATGGAAAAGGCTTCAAAAGGTTTGAACTCGATCACACCCTCTTCACACTCACTACATCCTCAGGTATAGTTGTCCTTCTAGTATATGTTGATGATATCATCATTACTGGAAGTGATAAGGCAGGTATACAATCTACTAAAGACTATCTAAAATCTGTCTTTGAAATTAAAGATTTGGGGGAGATGAAATACTTTCTTGGAATTGAGTTATGTAGGTCTAAGGAAGGTTTATTTCTGTCCCAAAGAAAGTATACACTTGATCTTTTGAAAGATGCAGGGATGTTGATGTGATCATGGAAAGCACCAAAGAATGGAAGCATGAACCTGAACCTGACGAGCTTGAGGATGCAACATTTAAGAGTGCATATGATGTGATCATGGACCGGATCACTAAGGAGGACAAGGAGTGTCTAGATGAGCCACATGAAGCCACAATGCATCAACCACTTGGTGAGGATGCTCTAGCCATTCCTGAAGGTCCCATGACTCGTTCCAGAGTCAAGAAGCTTAAGGAGAATGTTGTTGGATTACTCACTTCACATCCACAACAAGAAGGTCTTGGACAAGGTCTGATCCGAGATGTCTTGATCACCATTCAAGCCATCTCTACATCAAACTGAGTTAGTGTCTAGGCAAGACATGGGGTGTGTGCTCTTTTCCTTGCTTTTGGTTTTGTCCCACGAAGGTTTTCCAGGAGGAAGGTTTTTAACGAGGCCACAACTTGTCTACAAATCACCTAAGTGCTATTCTCGGTCCAAGACTAATAGAAGTTGCATTTTATTTCATTTTAAACTTATAGACTATAGTTTTAGTTCTTTCCTTTTTTGATTCATGTCGAAACCCTAGAGGATTTGTCTCTGGTTTCTTATTTAAAGGGTTCTCTACACCCTTTTGTAATCATCCAACCTTTTCAATACAAGTTCATTCATCTTTTACGGCTCTCTCTCTCTAAAAGAAGTGTGCCGAGTTCTGGTGTGTCATATCCAGAGTCTAAGGGTGTTTAGTTTGGTGTGTCATATCCAAATCATTCATCTAGGAGTATCAAGAGATCATTCATCCCTCTTGTGTCACCATTCAATCCACATGCCTTGAAGAACTTGAGTCTCTGATTCGTTCTTGCAAGGATCTATCCATTCCCATCAACCAAAGAGCATCCTAGGGACGCATCAAGTGGTATTAGAGCAACTTTGGTTGGGAAGTACTCGCTTTCTCTCTTTGCTTTTGTTTCTTGTTTGATTTCTTGTTTGCTTTTGGTTATTGCATCCGTGTAGCATCTTTTGTTTCCGGTTGTGTTTTCTTGTTTCAATCCGTGTTTCATCTTTATCTTTTGAATAAGCAGTAGAACTCATCTAAACTAGGGCTGCTCGTGATTGCATAAGAGTTTAGACAAGAATTATAGGACTTTCCTTATTTGAAATTTTCGGAAACCCTAGAGAGATAAAAACCCTAGCCGCATGCATACCTTGTGTCGATCACTTTGTGCATTAGTTTAGCTTGTCTATCACCTTGAACACGAGCATATTGAGGCTATTAGGGTGCTAGAAAACCTTAGGAGTGATTAGGAAAAAGCTTAGAAGTGTTTCCTTTTTGCTTGAATCTTTTTCCTTTTTGCTAGTCGATTTCCTTTTCACTTTTGTCTTGCATTGTAAGCTTGTTTGCTTTTCCTTTTTGCTTGTTTTCTTTTTCCTTTTTGCTTGTCTTGTTCCCTAGAAACCATTTACTGGTTATTTTGGTTACCTTTGCGTGCAGGAAGCATGGAAGCCGAGTCTGAAGAAGAAGCTTCACTCGCCAGGAAGGACAAGTATCTCATGGAGGCTATGTCGGCTCAACTTAACCAAAACATGGTAGCAACCATGACCGAGATGATGAGGACCAGCCTCAAAGACATCAGGAGAGAGCTTAGAGAAGACATCAGGAGAGCTACTAGTCAAGTACCAAACCAAGAGACTAGGAGAGAAAGAGAGAGGAGAGAGGAGAGACCTCTTGCAACTCGCCAAGAACATGTTGGTTATGAGGAGACTGACAATGAGTATGAGCACCTCAGTTCATCCTCAAGAAGACATAGGCGTGTCCAAAAGAGAAGGATGAACCAGGGAGATGAGCTTGCTGGTTTGAAGATCAAGATACCCCCATTCCATGGAAAAGCTGAGTGGGAGAAGAAGATTGAAAGCCTTGATGGAAAGGAACCAGTCTCTAAGCCATCTAAAGAAGATAAACAATCCTGTTTATTCAGTGAAGAGGTTAAGGAGGCATTGTTACAAGTAATGATGGGTGTGGAGAAGCAAATCAAACGGACCAACACAACACGTCCATCCATTGAAACACAACATCAAGAACCAGCACCAGTTGCGCCTATCCAAGAAGATCAAGACAAGGTGACCTCCCATACCTTTCATAAAGAAGAACAGCCTGTTCAGAACGTCATGGTCCCTTTAACACAACACATGGTAGCAGAGAAGACACCCAGGGAACCTCAGAGAGCTTGTAGAATGAATCAACTCATTGTCTTTGATCCATGTGATTTCCAAAGGACCTTCTTAGGTACTTTTCTGTTCACTCCTTTTGTTTGGTACAAGAAAGGAGAAGTGGAACTATCAAGACACGACTTGGACACGAGACATGTTGTATTTGAGCCTGGAGGAGAGGTCTGGAGTCAGAAGAACAAGCTCAAACAGATTAAGGAGAGTTCAGCCGCACCAACATTTGATTTTGTAGATTTCTCATCCTTTGAAGATAAGGGGTTGCACGTCTCAGCTCAGCAAGATTTTCACTATGAAACCAACAGGAGAATGAAGCCAATTCAGTCACGGATCCAACAAACCAGACAACGCAGAAAATGGCCTCCTGATCATCAAGATATTGCTAGTTTTGCAAAACATGTCGGTTTGGATCTTTCCCAAGAGGAACTTATGTCTGATTGTGCTGGAAGGTTACAGACCTCCTCGTGGAGACCTGGAGAATATTTCCACAAGATTATCACCCTTGGAGAGTGCTCTGTTCGTGCTAGAACAAGTTGGGGTCATAAGGAGTTTGAAGTTGATCAAAAGGACTTGCATCTTGACCATATCAAGATATGGAAGCCACCAGATATGCAGCAACTTCAGTACCAATGCAAAGATTATCAAAATGTAATTGGAGATGAAGAAGTCACTAGAGTCAATGGTGAAGTGATTACTGGAGCAGGAGAAGAACTCATGTTTTCTTCTCAAATCAAAGAGAAACCACCAGAGGAACTTAGTCTACAACAATCTCCAAAGAAACCAACCCGGGGTAACTATCTAAACTCAAAGAAAAACATGAAGCCTGATTTGCTTGCTGTGAGTACAGGTCAAACTGTTTTGAGATCTACCATTTTCGAAAAGAGAAGCTATAATAATGATCAGAGTAGCAAGAATGGGTTGTTGGTTAAGTTGAAGATGCAACCATCAAACCTTGGAAACTGTCTAGCCGCCAGCCTTGACATAGGGACAGACCGAGGGTCATATCTCAACAACCACAAGGAGTTAACCATCAAACTCGACTGCCATGGAAACTTAACTCATCAGGGTCTCACGTCGAATTGGAATCAAGTCCAAACCTTCTCAGATGAAAGAGTTATGGGTTCTACAAATCGGGTGATCCTGTATTGGCTATCTTTGAACTTTTCTAAGTTTAAAACATCTCAATCCTATATATGGCGACCAGGTGAGCATGCTAAGGTAAGTGATCATGTTTTCAAGAGTTCTTTTATCAATTACACAGATATGATGCACTTGTTTTTGTCAAAAGAGCCATGTGCAGATTATGATGAAGCTTGGAAGCATACAAGAAGAAAGAACAAGCATGTGGAAGACAAGCGGTTCAAGCCACCTGATTTGGATCAGGATAAGCACCAGGACGTCACTAGCTTCATCCTCATCAAAGAAGCACCACCAGAAGCAGCACACAAGCCAAAACCGAGCAAAAACCAATTTGGGATAAGATTATTACTCTTTGATAAACTTTCATGTGCTAACTTGCTTTGTTTCAACATGTCAGGTTTAAGTAATGAATCAGGAACTAAATGGATTAGTGCCTTCTACATATCCAAACCAGTCAGAAACAATGCCTATCAAAGAGGCTTGCAAGGTAAGTGTAATCTGATTTTAAACTTCAATGTTACTGACTTGGTCCCCTCTATTGTAGGTAAAACAGATTTGAGGACAAATCTTTTTGAAGAGGGAGGGGATGATGTGATCATGGAAAGCACCAAAGAATGGAAGCATGAACCTGAACCTGAAGAGCTTGAGGATGCAACATTTAAGAGTGCATATGATGTGATCATGGACCGGATCACTAAGGAGGACAAGGAGTGTCTAGATGAGCCACATGAAGCCACAATGCATCAACCACTTGGTGAGGATGCTCTAGCCATTCCTGAAGGTCCCATGACTCGTTCCAGAGTCAAGAAGCTTAAGGAGAATGTTGTTGGATTACTCACTTCACATCCACAACAAGAAGGTCTTGGACAAGGTCTGATCCGAGATGTCTTGATCACCATTCAAGCCATCTCTACATCAAACTGAGTTAGTGTCTAGGCAAGACATGGGGTGTGTGCTCTTTTCCTTGCTTTTGGTTTTGTCCCACGAAGGTTTTCCAGGAGGAAGGTTTTTAACGAGGCCACAACTTGTCTACAAATCACCTAAGTGCTATTCTCGGTCCAAGACTAATAGAAGTTGCATTTTATTTCATTTTAAACTTATAGACTATAGTTTTAGTTCTTTCCTTTTTTGATTCATGTCGAAACCCTATAGGATTTGTCTCTGGTTTCTTATTTAAAGGGTTCTCTACACCCTTTTGTAATCATCCAACCTTTTCAATACAAGTTCATTCATCTTTTACGGCTCTCTCTCTCTAAAAGAAGTGTGCCGAGTTCTGGTGTGTCATATCCAGAGTCTAAGGGTGTTTAGTTTGGTGTGTCATATCCAAATCATTCATCTAGGAGTATCAAGAGATCATTCATCCCTCTTGTGTCACCATTCAATCCACATGCCTTGAAGAACTTGAGTCTCTGATTCGTTCTTGCAAGGATCTATCCATTCCCATCAACCAAAGAGCATCCTAGGGACGCATCAAGTGGTACTTGATGCGTCCCTAGGATGCTCTTTGGTTGATGGGAATGGATAGATCCTTGCAAGAACGAATCAGAGACTCAAGTTCTTCAAGGCATGTGGATTGAATGGTGACACAAGAGGGATGAATGATCTCTTGATACTCCTAGATGAATGATTTGGATATGACACACCAAACTAAACACCCTTAGACTCTGGATATGACACACCAGAACTCGGCACACTTCTTTTAGAGAGAGAGAGCCGTAAAAGATGAATGAACTTGTATTGAAAAGGTTGGATGATTACAAAAGGGTGTAGAGAACCCTTTAAATAAGAAACCAGAGACAAATCCTCTAGGGTTTCGACATGAATCAAAAAAGGAAAGAACTAAAACTATAGTCTATAAGTTTAAAATGAAATAAAATGCAACTTCTATTAGTCTTGGACCGAGAATAGCACTTAGGTGATTTGTAGACAAGTTGTGGCCTCGTTAAAAACCTTCCTCCTCGAAAACCTTCGTGGGACAAAACCAAAAGCAAGGAAAAGAGCACACACCCCATGTCTTGCCTAGACACTAACTCAGTTTGATGTAGAGATGGCTTGAATGGTGATCAAGACATCTCGGATCAGACCTTGTCCAAGACCTTCTTGTTGTGGATGTGAAGTGAGTAATCCAACAACATTCTCCTTAAGCTTCTTGACTCTGGAACGAGTCATGGGACCTTCAGGAATGGCTAGAGCATCCTCACCAAGTGGTTGATGCATTGTGGCTTCATGTGGCTCATCTAGACACTCCTTGTCCTCCTTAGTGATCCGGTCCATGATCACATCATATGCACTCTTAAATGTTGCATCCTCAAGCTCTTCCGGTTCAGGTTCATGCTTCCATTCTTTGGTGCTTTCCATGATCACATCAGATGTATGGAGGGATGACATCTAGAACTCCTCTTGAAGATGGATATAAAGTTCCACGTGAGGGGGAGATTGAAGACAGTCCACCATTTCAAGATGCCAAGCTTTATAGAAAGCTTGTTGGTAAGTTGATTTACTTAACCATAACAAGACCTGATATATGCTTTGCTGTGAATCAGGTGAGTCAACTTATGCAAGCCCCAAAGGAACATCACTGGAACATGGTGAATAGACTACTCATGTACCTGATTGGATCAATCAATCAAGGAGTATGGATGGGTTGCAACAAGAGCAATGAAGTGGTAGGGTATTGTGATGCTGACTGGGCTGGAGTTAGGATGGATAGGAAGTCTACAACTGGTTATTGCACATTCATTGGAGGGAATCTGGTCACTTGGAAGAGCAAGAAGCAGAAGGTGGTGTCATGCTCAAGCGCAGAAGCTGAATATAGAGCCATGCTGAAGCTGACAAATGAGTTGATATGGATGAAGGGCATACTGAAGCACTTGGGGGTTGATCAAGACACACCTATGACCATGCATTGTGACAACCAAGCAGCCATCCACATTGCCTCCAACTCGGTGTTCCATGAAAGAACAAAGCATATTGAAGTGGATTGCCATAAGGTGAGGCAAATGATTGTATCCGGAGATATCTTACCTTGCTACACAAGGAGTGATGATCAACTAGCAGAAGTGTTCACCAAGGCACCTAGACAGAAGACTATTGAGTCCATTCACACGAGGTTAGGACTCATTGATCTCACCAGAAGGAGCTGATCCCCTTTGTCATGAGGTCTTTACTCTTTTCCTTGTCAAGGTTTTATCCCTAAGGAGGTTTTTCTTTGATAAGGTTTTTAATGAGGAAGATCTCATGGCATCCAAGCTTGACTGATTTCCATAGTCAAGCTTGAGGGGGAGTGT
The DNA here is from genome assembly GCA_905132885.1 of Moricandia moricandioides. Classification (NCBI taxonomy): domain Eukaryota; kingdom Viridiplantae; phylum Streptophyta; class Magnoliopsida; order Brassicales; family Brassicaceae; genus Moricandia; species Moricandia moricandioides. The sequence goes on along the minus strand of CAJHQQ010003921.1, from coordinate 18,908 downwards.
TGAATAAGATGGTTAAATGATAGAGGAAGCATAGAGGATTTGGGAGGAAATAAGTTTTGGGAGGCCGTACAACAAGGCTGTACAAGTGGCCGTACACCCAAACTTACCTTGAAGATGAAGTTACCCGGGGAAGAAGTAACTCGACCAAGAGTTACCCTTATCACTTACCATGCCGATAAAGCTTGACCAAAGGGATAAGAGAGGCGCGTCTGACAGGCTGGCTCATGGCTGGAAAGGAAGAGCATATGGTCAAGATGCCTTTCGCATCAAGCGTGTGGAGCTTCTGGTCCAAGTATTTCAAATAGAAACTCCACCCCGGCTTGACTACACATGTTTAGCTTTAGTTTACGTTGAAACCTTATCCTAATATTCCTCTATAGATTGTAAACCTTGCTTACCATCAAGTATAACGAGCATTCCAGTCTCTCTCTCTCGTTTATCTCTCTAAAACTCTCTCTAATGGTTTCTTAAGTCTACCCGGATTTCTCTTTACTTTCTTATCAATTCTCTCTATTCTATACTCAAGTTTCACTCAAGATTTCAGTTCATTCTTATTTTATTAGTATCAAGAAGAAATTGCTTAATCTCCAAATAGGGCAAACTGGAACCACTTCGGTTAAAAGTGGGATAACTTCTTCATCATAACTCCAATGATATTGATTCAACTTCAGGATGATTCTCCACTGATTTATGAGTCCAAATAGAGCTTCCTACATCTTGATTCATTCTGGTTTGATTAGAATCAAGAAGAAATTGCCAAATCTCCAAACAAGGTAAAATGGAATCACTTCGTTAAAAAGTGGAATAACATCTTCATCATAACTCCTATGATATTGATTCAAATTCAGGGTGATTCTACACTGATTTATGAGTCCAAATCAAGATTCTTACATCTGGATTCATTCTGGTCTTATTAGTATCAAGAAGAAATTGCCAACTCTCAAAACAGGGTAAAGTGGAATCACTTCGGTTAAAAGTGGAATAACATCTTCATCATAACTCCTATAATATTGATTCAAATTCAGGGTGATTATCCACTGATTTATGAGTCCAAATAAATCTTCTTACATCTTGATTCATTCTGGTTTTATTAGTATCAAGAAGAAATTGCCAACTCTCCAAACAAGGCAAACTGGAATCACTTCGGTTAAAATTAGGATAACTTCTTCATCATAACTCCTATGATCTTGATTCAACTTCAGGGTGATTCTAAACTGATTTATGAGTCCAAATCAATATTCTTAGATCGTGATTCATTCTGGTTTTATTTGTATCAAGAAGAAATTGCCAAATCTCCAAAAAGGCTAAACTGGAATCACTTCGGTTAAAAGTGGCATAACTTCTTCATCATAACTCCAATGATATTGATTCAACTCCAGGGTTATTCTAAGCTGATTAATGATTCCAAATCAAGCTTCTTACATCGTGATTCATTCTGGTTTGATTAGAATCAAGAAGAAATTGCCAAATCTCCAAACAAGGTAAAGTGAAATCACTTCGGTTAAAAGTGGAATAACGTCTTCATCATAACTCCTATGATATTGATTAAAATTCATGATGATTCTACACTGATTTATGAGTCCAAATCAAGATTCTTAAATGTTGATTCATTCTTCTTTGATTAGAATCAAGAAGAAATTGTCAAATCTCCAAACAAGGTAAAGTGGAATAACTTCGGTTAAAAGTGGAATAACATCTTCATCATAACTCCTATGATATTGATTCATATTCAGGGTGATTATCCACTGATTTATGAGTCCAAATAAAGCTTCTTACATCTTGATTCATTCTGTTTTGATTAGAATCAAGATGAAATTGCCAAATCTCCAAACATAATAAACTCGAGTCACTTCGGTTAAAAGTGGGATAACTGCTTCACCATAACTCCTATGATCTTGATTCAACTTCAGGGTGATTCTACACTGATTTATGAGTCCAAATCAAGCATCTTACATCGTAATTAATTCTGGTTTTATTAGTATCAAGAAGAAATTGCCAACTCTCCAAACACGGCAAACTGGAATCACTTCGGTTAAAAGTGGGATAACTTTTTCATCATAACTCCAATGATATTGATTCAACTTCAGGAAAATTCTCCACTGATTTATGAGTCCAAATCAAGATTCTTACATCGTGGTTCATTCTTGTTTTATTAGTATCAAGAAGAAATTGCCAAATCTCCATAAAGGGTAAACTGGAATCACTTCGGTTAAAAGTGGGATAACTTCTTCATCATAACTCCTATGATCTTGATTCAACTTCAGGGAGATTCTAAACTGATTTATGAGTCCAAATCAAGATTCTTACATCGTGATTCATTATGGTTTTATTTCTATCAAGAAGAAATTGCAAAATCTCCAAACAGGGTAAACTGGAATCACTTCGGTTAAAACTGGGATAACTTCTTCATCATAACTCCAGTTATATTGATTCAACTCCAAGGTGATTCTACACTGATTAATGAGTCCAAAACAAGCTTCTTACGTCGTGATTCATTCTGGTTTTATTAGTATCAAGAATAAATTTCCAAATCTCAAAACAGGGTTAACTGGGATCACTTTGGTTAAAAGTGGGATAACTTCTTCATCATAACTCCAATGATATTGATTCAACTTCAGGATGATTCTACACTTATTTATGAGTCCAAATCAAGATTCTTACATCTTGATTCATTATGGTTTGATTAGAATCAAGAAGAAATTGCCAAATCTCCAAACAAGGTAAAGTGGAATCACTTCGGTTAAAAGTGGAATAACATCTTCATCATAACTCCTATGATATTGATTCAACTTCAGGGTGATTATCCACTGATTTATGAGTCCAAATAAAGCTTTTTACATCTTTATTCATTCTTTTTTGATTAGAATCAAGAAGAAATTGCCAAATCTCCAAATATAATAAACTGGAGTCACTTCGGTTAAAAGTGGGATAACTGCTTCACCATAACTCCTATGATCTTGATTCAACTACAGGGTGATTCTACACTGATTTATGAGTCCAAATCAAGCATCTTACATCGTGATTAATTCTGGTTTTATTAGTATCAAAAAGTAATTGCCAACTCTCCAAACACGGCAAACTGGAATCACTTCGGTTAAAAGTGGGATAACTTCTTGATCATAACTCCAATGATATTGATTCAACTTCAGGATGATTCTCCACTGATTTATTAGTCCAAATAGAGCTTCTTACATCTTGATTCATTCTGGTTTGATTAGAACCAAGAAGAAATTGCCAAATCTCCAAACAGGGTAAACTGGAATCACTTTGGTTAAAAGTGGGATAACTTCTTCATCATAACTCCAATGATATTGATTCAACTTCAGGATGATTCTCCACTGATTTATGAGTCCAAATAGAGCTTCTTACATCTTGATTCATTCTGGTTTGATTAGAACCATGAAGAAATTGCCAAATCTCCCAATAGGGTAAACTGGAATCACTTCGGTTAAAAGTGGGATAACTTCTTCATCATAACTCCTATGATCTTGATTCAACTTCAGGGTGATTCTAAACTGATTTATGAGTCTAAATAAAGATTCTTACATCTTGATTCATTCTGGTTTTATTTCTATCAAGAAGAAATTGCCAAATCTCCAAACATGGTAAACTGGAATCACTTCGGTTAAAAGTGGGATAACTTCTTCATCATAACTCCAGTTATATTGATTAAACTCCAGGGTGATTCTACGCTGATTAATGAGTCCAAATCAAGCTTCTTACATCGTGATTCATTCTGGTTTTATTAATATCAAGAATAAATTGCCAAATCTCCAAACAGGGTTAACTGGGATCACTTCGGTTAAAAGTGGGATAACTTTTTCATCATAAATCCAATGATATTGATTCAAGTTCAGGGTGATTCTACACTGATTTATGAGTCCAAATCAAGATTCTTACATCTTGATTCATTCTGGTTTGATTAGAATCAAGAAGAAATTGCCAAATCTCTAAACAAGGTAAAGTGGAATCACTTCGGTTAAAAGTGGAATAACATCTTCATCATAACTCCTATGATATTGATTCAACTTCAGGGTGATTATCCACTGATTTATGAGTCCAAATAAAGTTTCTTACATCTTTGTTCATTCTGTTTTGATTAGAATCAAGACGAAATTGCCAAATCTCCAAATATAATAAACTGGAGTCACTTCGGTTAAAAGTGGGATAACTGCTTCACCATAACTCCTATGATCTTGATTCAACTTCAGGGTGATTCTACACTGATTTATGAGTCCAAATCAAGCATCTTACATCGTGATTAATTCAGGTTTTATTAGTGTCAAGAAGAAATTGCCAACTCTCCAAACACGGCAAACTGGAATCACTTCGGTTAAAAGTGGGATAACTTCTTCATCATAACTCCAATGATATTGATTCAACTTCAGGATGATTCTCCACTGATTTATCAGTCCAAATAGAGATTCTTACATCTTGATTCATTCTGGTTTGATTAGAACCAAGAAGAAATTGCCAAATCTCCAAAAAGGGTAAACTGGAATCACTTTGGTTAAAAGTGGGATAACTTCTTCATCATAACTTCAATGATATTGATTCAACTTCAGGATGATTCTCCACTGATTTATGAGTCCAAATAGAGCTTCTTACATCTTGATTCATTCTGGTTTGATTAGAACCAAGAAGAAATTGCCAAATCTCCAAACAGGGTAAACTGGAATCACTTTGGTTAAAAGTGGGATAACTTCTTCATCATAACTTCAATGATATTGATTCAACTTCAGGATGATTCTACACTGATTTATGAGTCCAAATCAAGATTCTTACATCTTGATTCATTCTGGTTTGATTAGAATCAAGAAGAAATTGCCAAATCTCTAAACAAGGTAAAGTGGAATCACTTCGGTTAAAAGTGGAATAACATCTTCATCATAACTCCTATGATATTGTTCAACTTCAGGGTGATTATCCAATGATTTTTGAGTCCAAATCAAGCTTCTTACATTGTGGTTCATTCTTGTTTTATTAGTATCAAGAATAAATTGCCAAATCTCCAAACAGGGTTAACTGGGATCACTTCGGTTAAAAGTGGGATAACTTCTTCATCATAACTCCAATGATATTGATTCAAATTCAGGATGATTCTACACTGATTTATGAGTCCAAATCAAGATTCTTACATCTTGATTCATTCTGGTTTGAAAAGAATCAAGAAGAAATTGCCAAATCACCAAACATAGTAAACTGGAGTCACTTCGGTTAAAAGTGGGATAACTTCTTCATCATAACTCCAATGATATTGATTCAAATTCAGGATGATTCTACACTGATTTATGAGTCCAAATCAAGATTCTTACATCTTGATTCATTCTGGTTTGAAAAGAATCAAGAAGAAATTGCCAAATCACCAAACATAGTAAACTGGAGTCACTTCGGTTAAAAGTGGGATAACTTCTTCACCATAACTCCTATGATCTTGATTCAACTTCAGGGTGATTCTACACTGATTTATGAGTCCAAATTAATCATCTTCATTGTGATTCATTCTGGTTTTACTAGAGTCAAGAAGAAATTGCCAACTCTCCAAACAGGGCAAACTGGAATCACTTCGGTTAAAAGTGGGATAACTTCTTCATCATAACTCCAATGATATTGATTCAGCTTCAGGATGATTCTACACTGATTTATGAGTCCAAATCAAGATTCTTACATATTGATTCATTCTGGTTTGATTATAATCAAGAAGAAATTGCCAAATTTCCAAACAGGGTAAACTGGAGTCACTTCAGTTAAAAGTCGGATAACTTCTTCATCATAACTCCTATGATCTTGATTCAACTTCAGGGTGATTATAAACTGATTTATGAGGTCAAATCAAGATTCTTACATCGTGGTTCATTCTTGTTTTATTAGTATCAAGAAGAAATTGCCAAATCTCCAAATAGGGTAAACTGGAATCACTTCGGTTAAAAGTGGGATAACTTCTTCATCATAACTCCAATGATATTGATTCAACTTCAGGATGATTCTCCACTGATTTATGAGTCCAAATATAGCTTCCTACATCTTGATTCCTTCTGGTTTGATTAGAATCTAGAAGAAATTGCCAAATCTCCAAACAAGGTAAAGTGGAATCACTTCGGTTAAAAGTGGAATAACATCTTCATCATAACTCCTATGATATTGATTCAACTTCAGGGTGATTCTACACTGATTTATGAGTCCCAATCACACGGCTTCTCTTAATATCCTATCACCATTAGCAATCATAAAATGTCCATGAGCAGGCTCTATATCTTTAATAAGACTAGTATCACTAATCATGTGATGTGATGCACCTGAATCAACTATCAATGGTTTAGACATGCTACAAGCACTAAGAGATAGACCAGCCATCCTAGATTGATTATATGCATCAGTTTGATCATAAGGACTAGTAACTTTAGATGTACCAAACGAATACCCCCTGAGGTTACCAAAGTTGTTACCATTGTCTTTGAGCATCTTGATGACGGCATCCATTTCTGATCTCCGGATGAACTCATGCTCATTTGGACGGTTGGCTGGTTGAGAAGTGTAGGTCACCAATGCCTTGTTCTCACCCCCTTCACGTCCTTCATTCTCTTCTGCCCGGTTTGATGGCCCAGCTCCACTTATCCCATGCTGATCACTTCCTCCATAACCCACGTTTGCCCTTGCCTCTCTATCCTTCAGAAACTTGTTTGGTTTGAGATGTGGGTGAAGAATCCAGCACTGGTGCTTCTTGTGACCTTGTCTCTTGCAATGATCACAGTTTCCATTGAACCTCCTTTCTTCAAACTTGTTCACCTTGTTGGCCTGTTGTCCTTCAGCTTGATTAGCCAAGGTAAGCTCTCCTTTTCCTCCAAAGAGTCCCAATGACCCTTGTTCTTTCTAGATTTACGAGCACACTTCTTCAAGAGATGGGAGCTTCTCTGATCTTAGGATGTGCTTAATGAGATCATTGTAGCTTGAGTTGAGAGTAAGGAGTAGGCCAAAGACCTTATCCTGCTCACGTCTCTCATTCAGCTCATCCGGATCAGTAGTGCTAGGCCTTAGCATTTCAAGCTCAGACCATAAAGCTTTAAACTTTCCCAAGTGTTTGGTGAACTCCATATCCTCCTGAGCTAAGTTGTTGATAGCTCTCTTGATCTCAAACACTCTGGTAAGGTTTGAGATGTTTCCATACACCTTTTGAAGCGTATCCCATAGATCTTTAGCCTTCTCACAGTAGCTATAAGCCTCCAAAATCGATGGATCCAGTGAGCTTTGGAGAATGGATATAACAAGCATATCCTCTTGCATCCACTTCTCTTCATCACATGTGACAATCTCCTTGTCACCTTCATGAGTAATGATCCTGGGAGCTCCATCTTCAAGGATGTGGTTCCACAAGCCCTTACTCTCCACGACAGTCTTCAATACCCTCGACCAAAGGAGATAGTTTCCCCCTTTCAAAGTAACCGGAATGATAGTAGTCTTGGCATTCTCCATCTTGAATCTTCAAAGTGTTCTTCAGTCTTCAAAGTTACAACCCAGATTCAAGAGAACCTGGCTCTGATACCATGAAAGAATTGTAAGAATAGATAGATTTATGTGTGAGGAAGTTGTAAGACAAGAGTATGGTCGATTTAGATGAAGAAGAATATAAGAAACCAGAGAGAATGGAGGAGAATCCGATGGAGAGTATAAGTAGAATGAAAGTGTTCTTGAGAGTATAAGAGATTCAGAGTGATTTTCGTGAGAGAGAAAGTAACCAGAGAATAATGGAGACTTAGAACAGAGAATAATGAAGAAAAGAGGACTCCTCTCTCTTGCTTAATTTTGTGGTCAAGAGGGAGGCTTTATAGCCAAACACAACAAGTTGCCCTAGAGAATTAAAGACAGAGAAGAAAGAGAGAGGAAAACAATAGCACACTGGTCCAAAGACTGCATTCTGACCCAACAGCTCTTTTGGCAGTAGATCTGGATTTGAATTCAAACTTGACTATGACAGCTGGTTAACTCAACCCCACTGGTCTCCCCATGCTTCTTTAGGTTAAGTTAGGCGACTACAGACCTCTGCCATACCTTATAAGTTTTATAAGATTGCTTTATAAGATCACTCGTTAGGTCTTGTACGGACAGATTCAAACTTGCTCTGGATGCTTCATCTTTGACGCTTGGTCTCTTCACCAGCATTATTTATCTTCATTCTAACACGGAATAGACTACACACCAAGGTAACTTCTTTTAAGCTCCTAATGCATCTCTTTCTCTTCTATCTCTATGGCTTCATGTCAATACATGTGTTTATGTCAATATGCACAAGGGATCTTCACTCTCAACTAATGCTTCTTCCTTCTTCATTCCAACACTCCCCCTCAAGCTTGACCATAAGAGATCCTTGGACAAGCTTGAAACCTTGAAGAAGCTCCCTCATTAAAAACCTTAGCCAGAAAACCCATTTGGGACAAAACCAACTAAGGAAAAGAGTAGAGTTCTTCAAAGCCTAGGGATTAGCCAGTGAGCCTAAGGAACTTCAGACAACTCATGGTGGAGTCCTTAGGCTCTGGATCATGGCCTCAAATAATGGTACAAGTGTGAACTCCACAGCTTGCCCACATCAACATCTTGGATCACTTCTTTAGGCTGGTTACGTCTCCCCCTTTCTTCTGACTACTCGCCACTTCAAGGAGTTTTAGAGACCACCAGTTTCTGCTTCATAGATAACCAAGTAAGTTACCTTTCATAAGTATGGTGGGGAGCGAACTCCACTTGAATTCCCCACTTGTTAAGACAATACTCAGATCATGGAAGCTCAATCTCATGCTTGGGACTGAGAATAATAAAGGACCAAGCTTGCATTGGGACAGTGAGTTCCTTGAGTCTTCTTTGATCTGGTTTATGATGCAAGTGTGAATTCCACAGCTTGCCAATGGCTTGTGGCGGCTGGATCTTCAGGATTGCTTCTTCATTACCCCTCCTCAAGCTTGATCCAGAGAGTATAGGGAAGGACCAAGCTTTGAAGTGAGCAAGACTGAGCTAGGACCAGGAGCGCATCACCCCAACAGCTGAGCTTAAATCAACCAGTTCCTTCTCCCTTGATCTCCTCTCCACTGCCTAGAACAACTCTTCCTTATGTGTCTCTTGGAAGAGGAGCTCAACACCCAAACAGGCTGCGCTTAATTCAACTGGTTATACACACAAGGTATGAGAAGATCCAGCCTGGTGGATGGTTGGTCAACTTCTGGTCTGCCTCTTCATCAATCCTCCTTGAGAAAGGACAGCCATGTTCTGGCTCAACCAAGACTTATTACCATCTGACCTCTTCTCCAACAATCTCTCCCTGGTCAGAAATATACATCATGTGTAGGCTCTGAATCAAACAGTAATATACATCATGTGTAGGCTCTGAACACATAGGCAAAGCCTTCTTCTTTGTCTCAGATTGGTGATAAACAGCTAGCACCTCTTGTGTACCTGACACATCACTCAACCTCCAGCAAGAATTAGACCACACATTAGGATCAGAACTTGATAACTCACCAAGTCTGATCCATAATTATTAACAAGATGCACTGGACTGAATCTGAACAACTCATTCAGTTCAAATCCAAGCAAACCAATTCACTAAATGCTCAAGCATGATAACTCATCAATTACAAGGCATCTAGGCTCATTTTATCACACATAAGACAGTAACTGAATGCAATTACAATTTATGATAGTAGCTTAGACTAGACAACTCATCTAATTAATCTACACAACCATGAATGCATCACATGACCAGGAAACTCTCCTAGACCTTTAGCAATGCAACAAGACACAAACTGAGACTAAGCAACTCACTTAGGCCAGACACAATACAAACAATAGAACTAAGACAAGAACTAGACAAAACATTGCTAGTAATCTCCTAGAACAGTGCATACACAATGTTTAAGTATCATGGAACAGAAACTAGGTTCAAAAACTCTAGTAACATTAAACTATCCCTAAGATACTAAACAAATACTCAACACAACCAGAAACAATTTAAACAATTAAACAAGCTCTTATTAGAGTTCAGGAGGTTAACTTACAGCCAAGGAACCTGAGCTAGTTCCTTGAACCTCCATGGCTGTGAATCACTTGAATTTGGAGTGATTAGAACAGCATAGCTTTGATGCTCATATAGTGACCTTTCTCCAAGAATTGTTTCTTCCATGGATTATCTTCAGCATTTTGGACCAAATGAGGTTGTTTGGTTTCTTCTTTGGAGTCCTTGAAGTTTCTGAAGTCACCATTCCATTAGGGGTCTCCATCTTAGAGAGTTTGGACCAGTGGACAATAGAATGTGCCAACTGGTTTACAAGAAACAGAACTTGAATCTGGACTTTGATGAAGCTTGCTGGACTGAGCTGAAGCTTTCTTGAGTTCCAGAGATTAAAGACCTCCTTTATCTTGAGTTCTGGTGAGATTTTTCCGTCCTGGAAAACCTTTGGACCAGAGGATACAAGGATGGAACAAAACAGAGTTTAAAAGAGATGATCGAACAGAAACATATTTGCGGAAGCTTTATAGGTTTTCAGGAGCTTGAGAGCTCTGATACCATGTAAGAATAGATAGATTTATGTGTGAGGAAGTTGTAAGACAAGATTAAGGTCGATTTAGATGAAGAAGAATATAAGAAACCAGAGAGAATGGAGGAGAATCCGATGGAGAGTATAAGCAGAATGAAAGTGTTCTTGAGAGTGTTCTTGAGAGTATAAGAGATTCAGAGTGATTTTCGTGAGAGAGAAAGTAACCAGTGAATAATATAGACTTAGAACAGAGAATAATGAAGAAAAGAGGACTCCTCTCTCTTGCTTAATTTCGTGGTCAAGAGGGAGGCTTTATAGCCAAACACAACAAGTTGCCCTAGAAAATTAAAGAGAGAGAAGAAAGAGAGAGGAAAACAATAGCACACTGGTCCAAAGACTGAATTCTGACCCAACAGCTCTTTTGGCAGTAGATAAGGATTTGAATTCAAACTTGACTATGACAACTGGTTAACTCAACCCCACTGGTCTCCCCATGCTTCTTTAGGTTAAGTTAGGCGACTACAGACCTCTGCCATACCTTATAAGTTTTATAAGATTGCTTTATAAGATCACTCGTTAGGTCTTGTACGGACAGATTCAAACTTGCTCTGGATGCTTCATCTTTGACGCTTGGTCTCTTCACCAGCATTATTTATCTTCATTCTAACACGGAATAGACTACACACCAAGGTAACTTCTTTTAAGCTCCTAATGCATCTCTTTCTCTTCTATCTCTATGGCTTCATGTCAATACATGTGTTTATGTCAATATGCACAAGCGATCTTCACTCTCAACTAATGCTTCTTCCTTCTTCATTCCAACAAGAATGAGTAGAATCTGAGTATGTAAAGGTAGAATAGAGTAGAATAGAGAGATTAGAAGAGATTAAGAGAGAGCGTAAGAGATTAGGAGACGATTTGTTCAAGAACCCATTTGGGAGCTCAAGAACACATGAAAGAATGAGTAAGAAACTCGAATACTTGCTTAACATTAATGATCCGGGGTTACAAATATATAGGAGAAGTTATGGACAACAATCAACGGCTAAGAGATAAGGTTTCAACCCTAAGCATGTGAAGTCAAGGCGGGAGGAGCGTGTAATTTGAAATGCATGGAGGAGAAGCTTTGCACGCTTGATGCCTTTGGCATCTTGACCAGATGCTCTTAGCCAGCCTGTCCAGGCGCGGACTAACTTTATCCCTAAGGTTCAATGCACTTGGACTAGTGGTGAGGTGAGTAAAGGTTGATCACACGCGGGTAACTTCTTTTCACCTTTACCCGGGTTAACTTGGCTTCTCCTCTTGCGTTGGTGCACACTCAAGTTGTATGGTCACTTGTACGGCCTTCTTGTATGGTCTTGTACGGTCACTTGTACGGACTTGTACGGAAAACTCCCCCTTAAACCATTCTTCAACCTTCCTCAGTCTCCATCACTTACTTGTAACCCCGTTTCTTATTTGGTTCAATAATTGATTCAACTTCAGGATGATTATCCACTAATTTATGAGTCCAAATAAAGCTTCATACATCTTGATGTGGATTGCTGCTTGATTGTCACAATGCATGGTCATTGGTGTGGACTGGTTTATCTCCAAGTGCTTCAGTATTCCTTTGATCCACACTAGCTCATTAGTCAGCTTCAACATGGCCCTGTACTTAGCTTCAGCACTTGAGCATGATACCACCTTCTGCTTCTTGCTCTTCCAAGTAACCAAGTTCCCACCAATGAATGTGCAATAGCCAGTGGTTGACTTCCTATCAGCTTTATCTCCAGCCCAATCAGCATCACAGTATCCTACTACTTCAGTGCTCTTGTTAGACCCCATCCACACTCCTTGTTTTGGTGATCCATTTAGATACATCAAGATCCTGTTCACCATGTTCCAATGATGCTCCTTTGGTCCTTGCATATGTTGGCTCACCTGATTCACAGCAAAACATATGTCATGACGTGTAATGGTTAAGTAGGTCAACTTACCAACAAGCTTCCTATAGAGCTTGGCATCTTCAAATGGTTGGCTATCTTCAATCTCCCCCTCACGTGGCACCTTATACCCATCTTCCAAAGGTGTCTTCACTGTCTTTCCTCCAAGTTTACCTGCATCTTTCAAAAGATCAAGTGTATATTTCCTTTGTGAAAGAAACAAACCTTCCTTCTACATATCTCAATTCCAAGGAAGTATTTCATTTCACCCAAGTCTTTAATCTCAAAAACAGACTTTAAGAAGTCCTTAGTGGATTGAATTCCATCCTTGTCACTTCCTGTGATGATGATATCATCAACATACACAAGAAGAACTACAATACCTGATGGAGTGGTCAAGGAGAAGAGAGTGTGATCTAGTTCTAACTTCTTGAAGCCTTTTCCATTAAGAGTTGTGCTTAATTTGGTGTACCATGCTCTAGGTGATTGTTTGAGACCATATATGGCCTTCTTGAGCCTTAGCACATTCCCATATTTGACCAAATTCTCAAGACCCGGAGGAGGATGCATATAGACTTCATCTTCACATCCATTTGCCAAAGACCCCATTCTAGATTCACAGCAAGAGATAGCACTATTCTGATTGTATGGAGCTTGGCAACTGGAGCAAAAGTATCAATGTAATCCTCTCCATAGGTTTGAGTAAACCCCCTTGCAACCAGTCTGGTCTTCTTCCTATCAATCTTTCCATTTGCAAGATACTTGATGGTGAATATCCATCTGCTGGAAACATCCTTCTTCCCCTTTGGCAGTCTACTTTCATACCAAGTATCATTCTTGATCATTGCATCTGCCTCAGCACCAACTGATTCTCTCTATTCCTTGTCTTGCCTAGCTTCTTCATAGGAACTAGGTACCCTGCTCTCATCCAGACTAGACATGAAAGCACAATGATCTTCAGGGTAATGCGTCAGTGAACAAACAACTTGGGCAGGATGCTCAACTGCTTGTGCATTGTAGTATACCCGAGTATTAATCCAGTTGAAGGGAGGATTCCTTATCCTTGTACTTCTTCTCAATGGTTGAGCCACCTCAGGTTGTTCCTCTTCAATTTCCTCTTCTTCCTGGTTCATAGTTTCACCTTCCTCATCTTCATTTCCTTGATCCACACCTTGATCATGTTGTGAACCTGATTCTTCCTCATCCTGATCATGAGCATTAGGTTCATTTCCCCCCTCATGGTCAAGGTGGGGTTCCTGATCATTCACAGTAGTGGTAGATGGACCTGGTTGTTGTTCACCCCCACTCTTCTGATCCTGAGATAAGTTAATCCCAAGACCCTCCAAGATGATTCTCAAGCTTGCTGCCTTATCAGACGCCAAATCTTTTAATTCTGCTAGGTTCTTCTCCTCATAGTACCCTCTTTCTTCTACAAACTTCACATCCCTTGATATAAGCACCCTCCTGGTCACTGGATTATAACACTTGTACCCCTTCTGAGTTGATGAGTAACCAATGAACATCCCCTTTGTACTCTTTGCCTCCAACTTGTTCCTTAATTCTCCTGGTTTGTGGACAAAGCAGAGACACCCAAAGACTCTAAGATGATCAAAAGCTGGTATACACTTGTTCAAAACCTCAAATGGTGACTGATCTCCAAGGATTTTGGTTGGAGTCCGGTTGATTAAGTAACAAGCAGTGGCAACAACATCACTCCAGAATCTCTTTGGTACATTTGCTTGGAACATCATGGACCTAGCCACTTCCATAAGATGTCTATTCTTCCTCTCGGCTACTCCATTCTGTTGTGGGGTGTAGGGACAGCTTGTTTGATGAAGAATCCCATGCTGAGATAGGTGCTGCTTGAAGGCTTGACTTGTGTACTCTCCACCATTATCTGATCTAAAAATTTTAAGCTTTGCATTGAAATGGTTAGTCACATAAGCCTGAAAGTTTCTAAATGCATCAAGCACCCTATCTTTAGATGGAATCAAGGTTATCCAGGTGTATTTCGATTTTTCATCTATGAATGTGACAAAGTATTTATGGTTTTCCCTAGACAAACAAGGAGCAGTCCAAACATCTGAATGTATTAAATCAAAGCAGTGATCATAGATAGTAGTGAACTTTTGGAATACAGTCTTACAATGCTTGCCTAAAATACAAGCTTCACAATCATTATTTTCAAAGACAGCACCTGGAACCATTAAGCTTAAAGCCCTAACATGAGGATATCTTAGTCTAGCATGCCACAAAGCATTCTTATTTAAAGCAGAAGCAGAAACTGAAGTAAAAGAACAATTAGGTAAAGAAGTAAGTTCTTCAAGTAAGTAAAGATCTCCTTGTGTAACTCCTTTCCCAATCACACGGTTGCTCTCAATATCCTGAAACTTCACATCATTAGGACTGAAGATAACTCTACATTTTAGATCATTGGTGCACTTCTTAACTGATAACAAGTTTGATGTAAATTCAGGCATATAAAAAGCTCTAAATTCCTTATCAAACAGTTTCAATTTGCCTATACCCCTTATTGGAATTCTATCACCATTAGCAATTATAACATGTCCATGAGCAGGCTCTATATCTTTAATAAGACTAGTATCACTAATCATATGATGTGATGCACCTGAATCAACTATCAATGGTTTAGACATGCTACAAGCACTAAGAGATAGTCCAGCAATCCTAGATTGAGTATATGCATCAGTTTGATCATAAGGACTAGTAACTTTAGATGTACCAAAAGAATACCCCCTGAGGTTACCAAAGTTGTTACCATTGTCTTTGAGCATCTTGATGAGGGCATCCATTTCTGATCTCTGGATGAACTCATGCTCATTTGGACGGTTGGCTGGTTGAGAAGTGTAGGTCACCAATGCCTTGTTCTCACCCCCTTCACGTCCTTCATTCTCTTGTGCCCGGTTTGATGGCCCAGCTCCACTTATCCAATGCTGATCACTTCCTCCATAACCCACATTTGCCCTTGCCTCTCTATCCTTCAGAAACTTGTTTGGTTTGAGATGTGGGTGAAGAATCCAGCACTAGTGCTTCTTGTGACCTTGTCTCTTGCAATGATCACAATTTCCATTGAACCTCCTTTCTTCATACTTGTTCACCTTGTTGGCCTGTGGTCCTTCAGCTTGATTAGCCAAGGTAAGCTCTCCTTTTCCTCCAAAGAGTCCCATTGACCCTTGTTCTTTCTGGATTTGCGAGCACACTTCTTCAAGAGATGGGAGCTTCTCTGATCTTAGGATGTGCTTAATGAGATCATTGTAGCTTGAGTTGAGAGTAAGGAGTAGGCCAAAGACCTTATCCTGCTCACGTCTCTCATTCAGCTCATCCGGATCAGTAGTGCTACGCCTTAGCATTTCAAGCTCAGACCATAAAGCTCCAAACTTTCCCAAGTGTTTGGTGAACTCCATATCCTCCTGAGCTAAGTTGTGGATAGCTCTCTTGATCTCAAACATTCTGGTAAGGTTTGAGATTTTTCCATACACCTTTTGAAGCGTATCCCATAGATCTTTAGCCTTCTCACAGTAGCTATAAGCCTCCAAAATCGATGGATCCAGTGAGCTTTGGAGAATGGATATCACAAGCATATCTTTTTGCATCCACTTCTCTTCATCACACGTGACAATCTCCTTGTCCCCTTCATGAATAATGATCCTGGGAGCTCCATCTTCAAGGATGTGGTTCCACAAGCCCTTACTCCCCACGGCAGTCTTCACTACCCTCGACCAATGGAGATAGTTTCCCCCTTTCAAAGTAACCGGAATGATAGTAGTCTTGGCGGTCTCCATCTTGAATCTTCAAAGTGTTCTTGCGTCTTCAAAATTACAACCCAGATTCAAGAGAACCTGGCTCTGATACCATGAATGAATGAATAGAATCTGAGTATGTAAAGGTAGAATAGAGTAGAATAGAGAGATTAGAAGAGATTAAGAGAGAGCGTAAGAGATTAGGAGACGATTTGTTCAAGAACCCATTTGGGAGCTCAAGAACACATGAAAGAATGAGTAAGAAACTCGAATACTTGCTTAACATTAATGATCCGGGGTTACAAATATATAGGAGAAGTTATGGACAACAATCAACGGCTAAGAGATAAGGTTTCAACCCTAAGCATGTGAAGTCAAGGCCGGAGGAGCGTGTAATTTGAAATGCATGGAGGAGAAGCTTTGCACGCTTGATGCCTTTGGCATCTTGACCAGATGCTCTTAGCCAGCCTGTCCAGGCGCGGACTAACTTTATCCCTAAGGTTCAATGCACTTGGACTAGTGGTGAGGTGAGTAAAGGTTGATCACACGCGGGTAACTTCTTTTCACCTTTACCCGGGTTAACTTGGCTTCTCCTCTTGCGTTGGTGCACACTCAAGTTGTATGGTCACTTGTACGGCCTTCTTGTATGGTCTTGTACGGTCACTTGTACGGACTTGTACGGACAACTCCCCCTTAAACCATTGTTCAACCTTCCTCAGTCTCCATCACTTACTTGTAGCCCCGTTTCTTATTTGGTTCAACAATTGATTCAACTTCAGGATGATTATCCACTGATTTATGATTCCAAATAAAGCTTCATACATCTTGATTCATTCTGGTTTGATTAGAATCAAGAAGAAATTGCCAAATCTCCAAACAGGGTAAACTGTAGTCACTTCAGTTAAAAGTGGGATAACTTTTTCATCATAACTCCTATGATCTTGATTCAACTTCAGGGTGATTATAAACTGATTTATGAGTCCAAATCAAGCTTCTTACATCGTGGTTCATTCTTGTTTTATTAGTATCAAGAAGAAATTTCCAAATCTCCATATAGGGTAAACTGGAATCACTTCGGTTAAAAGTGGGATAACTTCTTCATCATAACTCCAATGATATTGATTCAACTTCAGGATGATTCTCCACTGATTTATGAGTCCAAATAGAGCTTTTTACATCTTGATTCATTCTGGTTTGATTAGAATCAAGAAGAAATTGCCAAATCTCCAAACAAGGTAAAGTGGAATCACTTCGGTTAAAAGTGGAATAACATCTTCATCATAACTCCTATGATATTGATTCAACTTCAAGGTGATTATCCACTGATTTATGAGTACAAATAAAGCTTCTTGCATCTTGATTCATTCTGGTTTGATTAGAATCAAGAAAAAATTGCCAAATCTCCAAACATAATAAACTGGAGTGACTTCGGTTAAAAGTGGGATAACTTCTTCACCATAACTCTTATGATCTTGATTCAACTTCAGGGTGATTCTACACTGATTTATGAGTCAAAATCAAGCATCTTACATCGTGATTCATTCTGGTTTTATTAGTATCAAGAAGAAATTTCCAACTCTCCAAACAAGGCAAACTGGAATCACTTCGGTTAAAAGTGGGATAACTTCTTCATCATAACTCCAATGATATTGATTCAAATTCAAGATGATTCTCCACTGATTTATGAGTCCAAATAGAGCTTCTTAAATCTTGATTCATTCTGGTTTGATTAGAACCAAGAAGAAATTGCCAAATCTCCAAACAGGATAAACTGGAATAACTTTGGTTAAAAGTGGGATAACTTCTTCATCAAAACTACTATGATCTTGATTCAACTTCAGGGTGATTATAAACTGATTTATGAGTCCAAATAAAGCTTCTTACATTGTGATTTATTCTGGTTTTATTAGTATCAAGAATAAATTGCCAAATCTCCAAACAGGGCAAACTGGAATCACTTCGGTTAAAAGTGGGATAACTTTTTCATCATAAGTCCAATGATATTGATTCAACTTCAGGATGATTCTACACTGATTTATGAGTCCAAATCAAGATTCTTACATCTTGATTCATTCTGGTTTGATTAGAATCAAGAAAAAATTGCCAAATCTCCAGACAGGGTAAACTGGAATCACTTCGGTTAAAAGTGGAATAACATCTTCATTATAACTCCTAAGATATTGATTCAACTTCAGGATGATTATCCACTGATTTATGAATCCAAATAAAGCTTCTTACTGAAAGAATGAGTAGAATCTGAGTATGTATGAGTAGAATAAAGTAGAGTAGAGAGATTAGAAGAGATTAGGAGAAATTAAGAGAGAGAGTAAGAGATTATGAATCGATTTGTTCAAGAACCCATTTGGGAGCTCAAGAACACTTGAGAGAAGAGAATAGACTCAAAATGTTTGCTTGTTTATTAATCTGAGTATAGGTTACAATATATAGAGAAGCCTTAATCTTATCCACAAACGGTCATAAAGGTTAAGGTAACCAAGAGTGAAACATGGTCATTCTAAGGGAAAGGCGCGCCTAGTTTGAATGCTTGGCTGAGGAGGCTTGATGCCTTTGGCATCTTGACCAGATGCCTTCTCCTTTCCAGCTCGAGCCAGCCTGTCTTGGTCAAGCCTTATCCGCGAGTCTCCCCTCTTCATTTACCGGATGAGTGTCAAGTTAACTTCTCTTTAACCTTGCACCCATTT
>CAJHQQ010003920.1:0-35897 GCA_905132885.1 Moricandia moricandioides | reverse complement strand
AAAAAGAAAGAAACACTAACTTTTAATCCATGCTAATGATGATAAAATGAAATCAATTTATCAATTGATTTTCTCCTTCCTTTGACCTTTTAACTTTGATGATTCCTTTTGATGGAGAAGGAATCCAAGTTCTTAACACAATCTCTCTTTTCATGTTGTAAGTATTTTATGTGGTTTTTCATATATCTAACTTTACATGGATATCTCTTTATATATTAACCAAGAGACACAACCAATAGACACCACTTAATAACTACTATTACACATGTGTCTTTACATATATTATAGAGTACTATTTATAATATATATACTTTAATATTAGGTAAGGAAGGAGGGTTATCAATACACCCATATTCTAACTCATTACTCGAAACCGACCCATCACGGTATCGACTTTTATATTAGAATATAAAATATTAATAGGAACTTGAAATTTATATTAAACCAATAGATACATAGGTCAGATAGAATATAAAATATTCTTACATTCTCGCACTTGACCTTTGTGTCGATTTAATGGTCTAATATCAATAATGCGCGCTTTTATAGCAAGTTCACTTGATCTTTACTAAAATTAGAAATGGTCGAATCATGGCGGTTGTATGTCATTTAATCGGCATAGTTCCTTCCATGTATCACAAATCAATTCTAATTTTGTATCAATCCTTACATGAGAAGAACCTTTATTTCTCAAAACTTTATCTTATGTTATCTTTAGACCTTAAGTGTATACACATCGTATAATGATAACATATTTACTAAATCAGAAACTAACTTTAAGTGAATTCCTAGGTATCAAATATTTAATGAGCATTCCATAACTATAGTAGCAAGGCTTTATCTATAATACCCATACATTCTTAAATGGCCATTGAATGCCTTGGGTGGTAAAGCTTTAATTTGCGGATCCGCTATCATTATATCATTTTTTATGTGCTCCAGTGACACTCTATGTTTCTGAACTTCTTCTTTAATAGACAAGTAGTTGAACTTAATGTGCTTAGCACCTTTAATATACTTGTCATCCTTTCAAAAGAAGAAAGTTGTGAAATAATCACCATAAACTCTCAGCGACTTGGTTATAATTAATGTCAATAATCCAAAGGCCTGAGATAAATTTTCACAGCCACTATTCATGAACTGTGACCTCAAAGCTTGTCACAATTCAGCCTTAATAGTGGAAGTAGCAATGACAGACTGCTTTCCACTTTTCTTTATATTGTTCCCCTCAATTAATAGGAACAATAGCCAAACGTTGATTTTTTACCATCAACGCATCCGACATAATCTGAATCTGAATATCCAATGACCTTTAACTAATTGGATCTATTTTATGTAAGCATGTTCTCGATTGGTTCCTTGCAAGTACCAGGGGTTCTTTCTTTGCAGCTTTTCAGTGGTTTATTATGGAGTTACTTTCATATCGACCCAACTTTCCAATATCAAAATTGATATCAAGCTGAATACATGTCTGATATAGTTCAAACTCCCAACCACTAATGTCTAAGGAAATCTTTCTATTTTCTTTATGCTTCAATTCATTCTTAAAACATTACATTTTACTAAACTTCCCCCTTCTGAATTGGAGCTATTCCTACTGATTATTTATTTATTTATTTATTTATTTAATATCTCTCTAAGATCTTACTGATATATCCTTTCAGAGAAAAAATTGACAGTCTTTGTGATCTATCTCTAAAGATTTATATTCTAATCACATAAGATGTCTCACCCATATTTTTCATTTCAAATTTCTTAGAGAGATACTTCTTCACATCATGTAACATACCCATGTCATTTGCAGCAAGCAAAATATCATCAACATATAGGACTAAAATCACAAACTTACTCCCACTGATCTTAATGTAGATACATCAATCAACAATGATCTCAACAAAACTATATGACGTAATGGTATCATTAAACTTTATATACCATTGTCGAGAAGCTTGTTTTAGTCCATATATTAACTTTCTCAGCTTACACACCAAATTTTCTTTTCTGCGACCACGAAACCTTCTGGTTGGTCCATATATATTTCTTCCTCAAGATCTCCATCCAGAAAGGCGATTTTCACATCCATCTGGTGAAGCTCAAGTTCATAATGAGCCACCAAAGCCAAAACAATTCTAAGAGAATCCTTCTTTGAAACTGGAGAGAATGTTTCTTTATAGTCAATGCCATGTTTTTGAGTGAAACCTTTAGCAACAAGGCAAGACTTGCGTCTTTTACTTTTACCTTTCGAGTCGCGTTTAGTCTTACATAACCATTTACAACCAACGGTTTTGAAACCATCGGGCAACTCTACTAAGTCCCATACATGATTGTCACTCATAGATTTCATTTCTTCTTTTGAAGCATCAAACCACTCTTCAGTTGTCACTTTCTATGGCCATTTTGAATGAGATCGGATCTTCATCCATGCTTAAATCACATTCATTTTCAATAGTATAAACCACATAATCATTTGCAATGGCAGATCTTCTTTCTCTTCCAGATCGTCTTATAGGTATTTGTGGTTCACTATTCTCTTCTTGAATTATGACATGTTCATTAACAGTATTTTCAACTGGTGGAACTGGCACATCATTATGTTGTTCTATTGTGTCATTAAACTTAGATGTAACAATAGGAACAACTACCTCAGGTGGAACTACAGGTGAAGAAACTTCAACCTGAACTTCAGAAATTTCCACCTTTCGCGCTTCACCACTCCCACTAGTTTCACCATTTTCAATGAACCTAGCATTACCCGTATCAACTATTCTCGTACTATGGTTAGGGTAATAAAATGTATACCCCTTTGATTTTTCAGGATAGCCAATGAAAAATCCACTGACAATCCTAGAATCAAGTTTCTTCTCATATGGATTATATAGCCTTACTTCTGCTGGACAACCCCGCATACGTAAATGTCTTAAACTAGGTTTCCTTCCCGTCCATAATTCATAAGGGGTCTTAGAAACTGCTTTACTAGGAACCCGGTTAAGCACATATGTTGCAGTTCTTAATGCATATATCCACAACGAAAGGGGGTAAAGAGCAATTACTCAACATGCTACTAACCATCTCTATTAAGGTACGATTCCGCCTCTCAGCTACACCATTCTGCTGAGGAGTACCAGACATAGTGTATTGTGCACAAATACATCTACTTTCAAGTAATTTTACAAATGGACCAGGACATTGTCCACTTTCATCGAATTTTCCATAAAATTCACCACCTCTATCAAATCTCACTACTTTAACTTTTTTATCTAACTGTCTTTCCACTTCATCAATGAATACCTCTAGAACATTCATAGACTTAAACTTTTCATGCAGTAGATAAATATATCCATACTATGAGTAATCATCAATAAAGGTGACGAAATATTTTTCGTCACTCCATGAGGGGGCGTCGAAAGGGCCACACATATTGGAGTGTATTAACTAAAGAAGCTGAGTGCTTATTAGATTTGCTACACTTAATGCATCTACTTTCAAACACCAAGTATTACTAGACATTTTAACAATATTTCTTTCGTAGCAAACAAAACTTTTAATGTTTACTTTCTTATCAAAACAATCATTTCTTAAGGACAATCTAACTTGAAGTGTCTCATTTTACTGCAAAAGAAACACTTCATTTCCTTTCAGATTTGACTTTCGAGTCCTTTCACGATTCACGAAAGACTTGTCATTCCTTATGTCCTTTCTACTTGAGATTATTTTAATGCTACTAGCACTTTCAAGACCTATGAGGTTAGAAAATTGGTATTTCATCTTTCTTAATCCTCCTCCTCTTGAAACACATAGTCTTTAATTCCCTAATGTTCCATTATCTTTATTGGTGTTGTAATTCACCTGGAACTGACTAAACTCAAGAGGTACAAAGTTCATGATGAATTAGACCCATGAACTGCTCATGAACCTCAATTTCCAAGGTCTTTAACTTTGCTGTTAGATTAGGCATGTGCATCACATAATCATGGATTGGCTGAGAATAGTCAAACATTTGCATAGTTAGTTCATTTATGAGACTTCCTACAATCGACTTACAACAAATTCCGACTATAAACACTCCTTAAATCTACTCTATAAATTCTTTCTCAGTCTCTGTTTTAGGCATCAATGACTTAATCCTTTTTTACCGTCATCAACCTCATTAAGTTCAAAACCATCCTATTAGATTGCTCTTATCTCTTACACATAGAGACTTTTCACATTCTGAGCTATCTTTCGTAATGGTTGAAGGCTCCTCATCATTTACTATGGCAAAGTCCAAAGCCATTACACCTAGTGTAAACCGGATCTTTTCAGACCACTTGCCATAATTGAGTGCACTGAACTTTACCACAGAGTTAACAAATGTTACCACATTTGATGGAGCTGCAAACTTTTATACATGCTTACTCTTTACTACTTTGAAACTTTACTACATATTCTATACTTAATATAAACTTTTAAGTTTGTATTTAAACAACCTTTGGGAAATACTTAAACACAAACACTTTTAGTGATGCTAATTATATATACTTTAATATTAATCAAATCAAACATTAATCAAATAAGTATGTTATCTTTGGATATACATATTATTGACTATAGTAAGAAGTGATTAATTCTTTATTATTATTAATTATATTCAATGATCCACCTTTGGGTGATCTCCTAGAATATAAATAATAAATTAATTGACCGATCAAACTTTTATGTCATTTAGCATCCTTGATCTTGATCAATTATAGACTATTATTAATTTTAATATTTATAAGTAAATAACAAGGTCACTTTGGTGACTAACATGTTATAAGCTATATAAATATTAAAATACTAATAGGTAAATTTATCTTAATATTATGTTAATATTCCATAACATAATTATTTCTATATTGTGTTAATATTTTATAATACAAATTACCTATTATTAAAATGCAGCGGAAGCATTTTAAATCAAACACCCTATATATATATATAATATTTTAAATTAATAAAATATTATATAACTGAATGTGTTTCTTAAAACAATATATATATATATATATATATATATATATATATACTGTGTTAACATTTCATAACACAAATTAATTATTTCTAAAATGCAGCGGAAGCATTTTAAATAAATACACTCCTAAACTTTTATGGAACATAACCATATAAACCGAACCAGCGGTTTAATGCAATCTCGTAGTTTAATAATCATTAACCATTTAATTAATTAATCATGCATACTCGTTAAATTGTTTATGTCACAAAAAAAAAAGAATTATAATCGAGATGTTAAGAAATTAATGGGGGAACTTTTCTCTTCTTATTGATTCAATCGATGGTGCCCTTTATATATAGGGAGTTACAACTTAGATAAATGGTAATATAACATATTCCTAGATAGACATAAAAATGAAAACTAGATCCAACAAGGAAAAGGAAAACATGGTTGATCCTTATCTTCATGGCCGATGGAATATTCCTTTCTGGTCGATAAGATTCCTTTCGGTCTAACCTCTGGTCGGATTCGGTTAAATCCAATCTATTGGTTATTGCATCCACAATCATCTGGTTCATAACACTCCCCCTTGGATGTTATAACCATATAGAGCTTACAATACGTTTGGTATGTTGCCTCGTTAAAACCTCCCTATGGTAAACCCAAAACCCAATGTGGTAAAAGGGAACCCATAGACAGGAAAAAGAGTACAACCGTATTACTCCCCCTGATGAATGCACCACTATAGATCCTTCAATCTTCTCATCCTGATCTGGTGAATGAGCTTCCTTAGTGTAGAGGTTGGCAGTGCTTTAGTGAATAGGTCGGCTGAATTGTCGCATGAACGTACTTGAACAACATGAACCTCCTTTGCCTTCTGTAACTCGTGGGTGAAGAAGAACTTGGGTAGGATATGCTTTGTCCGGTCCCCTTTGATATAACCATCTTTGAGTTGAGCAATACAAGCAGCATTGTCTTCGTATAGGACCGTCGGTTCTTTGTCTTCAGTCATCCCACAGTCATCACGGATGTGTTGAGTCAATGACCTCAACCAAACGCACTCCCTACTCGCCTCATGGATAGCCAAAATCTCGGCATGGTTGGAAGAAGTGGCCGAGATGGTCTGCTTCATAGATCGCCATGAAATTGCTGTTCCACCGTAGGTAAAGACATAACCTGTTTGCGATCTAGCATTGTGTGGATCTGATAGATAACCTGCATCAGCAAAACCAACTAAAGACTCTTTGTTATGGTTAGTGTAAAACAAACCTAAATCTTTAGTCCCTTTCAAATATCGCAGTAAATGTTTAATCACGTCCCAGTGCCTTTTGGTCGGATTGGAACTGAACCTGGACAAGAGGTTTACAGCAAAGGATATATCCGGCCGTGTATGGGTTGCCAAATACATCAAGGCACCAATGGCACTGAGATATGGCACTTCGGGACCAAGGACTTCCTCATCGTCCATCTTTGGGCGAAATGGGTCCGTGTCCGGACCGAGTGACCTCACGACCATCGGGCTTGTCAATGGGTGAGCCTCGTCCATATTGAATCTCTTGAGTATCTTTTCAGTATATGCCATTTGATGCACAAGGATTCCATCATTCTTATACTCAAGCTGCAATCCCAACAGAATTTAGTTTTACCTAGGTCTTTCATTTCGAATTCTTTCTTAAGATATTCGACCGTTTGGGTGATCTCACCAGAGGTTCCAACGATGTTTAAATCGTCCACATACACTGCTATTATCACAAAGCCCTTAGGATCAAACTTCTTTATGAAGATGCATGGACTAATAGGATCATTTTTGTTTCCTTCTTTCACTAAGTACTCGCTGAGGCGATTGTACCACATCCGGCCGGACTGCTTAAGTCCATACAGTGATTTGTTAAGTTTGATGCAGTGTTGATCTCGAGATCCTTTCTTATCTTTCATTTCTATACCCTCTGGGATCCTCATGTAGATGTCATTGTCCAGTGGTCCATATAGATAGGCGGTTACAACATCCATTAACCATAAATCCAAATTTTCTGTTATGGCCAGACTGATTAGGAATCTAAAAGTAGTTGCATCCACCACAGGGGAATAAGTTTCCTCATAATCGATTCCTGGTCTTTGAGTGAATCCCTGTGCTACGAGTCGTGCTTTGTATCTCACGACCTCGCCATTTTCATTTCTCTTTCTTACAAAGACCCATTTGTACCCAACTGGTTTGACATCTAATGGTGTTCGTATGAGTGGACCGAATACACCTCTTTTCTTTAAAGAATTTAACTCCACGTTTATGGCCTCTTTCCACTTTAGCCAATCTGATCTTTGCATGCATGCATATATAGACGTGGGTTCTTGATCCTCATTTTCCATTAGTTTAAGTGCTACTTGGTATGCAAATATATCAGTGATGTCGACATCATTTCTATTCCATTTCTTCCCAGACATTAGATAGTTTATAGATATCTCATTGTTCTCATGATCATCAGTACCATGATGCAAGGCGTCCCGAGCATCACTGGACGGTACAGACGGACCATCGACCATGGTTTTATCCGAACCATCGACCGCAGCCGGTCGGGTTGGTTCATCGACCACGTTTGAGGACGGTTGGTCGGGTTCGGCCAAGCCCCGGGTAAGGCCGGCTATGTCTGGTCGGGTTCCACCATCGGCTGCACCTTTCTTTTTCCGAGGTTGTTTATCTTTGGAACCAACAGGTCTACCACGTTTGAGACGTGTTGTAGATTCAGTAGCAACTTGACTAGGTCCCATTTGGACATCTAATTTGATAGGTGCATTTATAGCTGGTATATGTGACTTAGTCACTCTGTTCGGATCAGCAAAGGAATCTGGCAATTGATTAGCTAGCTTTTGCAAATGAATGATTTTCTGGACCTCAAGATCGCACACTTGAGTCCGAGGATCTTGCCATGTTAAGGATGTTTGATTCCATGAAATCTCTTTGATTTCCTTGACCAGCTTTGGATCTCCTCCTAACGTTGGAAGTTCGGATTCATTGAAATGACAATCTGCATACCTAGCCTTAAACAAATCGCCCGTGGTTGGCTCAAGGTATTTTATAATCGTGGGAGATTCAAATCCAACGTATATCCCCATCCTTCTCTAAGGTCCCATCTTTGTTCTTTGTGGTGGAGCAATTGGAACATAAACAGAACAGCCAAATGTTTTAAGATGGGATATGTCTGGCTCTTGACCCGTTAGCAATTGCGATGGGGAATATTTATGATCACTAGATGGTCTGATGCGTATGAGCTCGGCCGCATGGAGGACCGCATGTCCCCATGCTGAAACCGGCAACCTCGACCTCATGAGTAATGGTCGGGCTATCAGCTGAATGCGTTTTATGAATGATTCGGCTAAGCCGTTCTGTGTATGCACATGTGCCACGGAATATTTCACTGTCACCCCCATGGACATACAGTAATCATTGAACGCTTGAGATGTAAATTCACCAGCATTATCAAGACGTATCGTCTTCAAAGGAAAATCTGGAAAATGGGCTCGTAGTCTTATAAGTTGAGCGAGCAATCTGGCTAATGCCAAGTTACGGGTCGATAATAAGCATACATGCGACCATCTGGTCTATGCATCTATGAGGACCATGAAATATCGAAAGATCCCACAAGGTGGGTGTATTGGTCCGCATATATCGCCCTGAATTCTTTCCAGAAAGTTTATAGTTTCCTTTGTCACCTTAACTGGTGATGGCCTAACGATCAACTTCCCTTGTGAACAAGATGCACACGATAGGTGCTTGGGAATGATTCGTTTTTCTTTCAACGAATGGCCTCTGGTGTTAGCTATCAGCTTACGCATCATGTTAGATCCAAGATGGCCAAACCGGTCATGCCATAGTGTAAAGTGATCAATGGCTGTTTTATTAAATAGAGCATTTACCTCTATCATACTGACTTGAGCGTGATATAGTCCAGTAGATAGTGCGGGTATGGTTTCTAAAACTTTCTTATGTCCTTGGCCGATTTCTATTATCTAAAGGAATTCTTTATTTCCTTCGCCCTTTATTTCAATATGATAATCATTCATACGAATGTCTTTGAAGCTTAATAGACTTCTCTTAGAATTGGGTGAATACAAGGCATCTGATATTTCGAGATGTGTACCCATGGGCAATAGAATGTAAGCTTGGCCGTGACCTTCAATGAGGCTAGACATACCCGCTATTGTGGAAATGTTTGCTCTTTTAATAGTTAAGTTTATGAAATATCTTTTGTCCTTAAGGATCGTGTGGCTCGATCCACTGTCTACTATGATTACATCCTTGTTATTGGCCATTTCTAAAACAAGGTTAATAGGACGTTTGTTCAGATACTTTATGCATAGAAATGATAATCATGGAAATGAATTTAGAAATGACTATATAGAAATGATTCATAGAAATGTCAAACACCAAAACAAAATTTAAAAGTAAAAACAAAAAAACGTTTAAAGATCATAGATGTCGAATTCATTCCTTGGTATCTTTATCATCTTTATCATCCTTGAGACAATCAGAAGTCTCATAATCTAATGAATCATCTTTCTCATGATCAAAGTCATTTTCATCATCTTGGACTATCATGTGGGCCTCAGGATTCTTTTTCTTCAGACTTTCTTGGTATAATTCGCATAAGTGTCTGGGAGTCCTGCACGTCTTAGCCCAATGGTTACTCATTCCACACCTATGGCAAGCTGATTTGGTCGGCTGAGAGGGTTTTGAATGATTCTCTCGGCCTCGTCCATTTCCTCGACCATACGAGTTGTTCTGGACTCTATCTCGTCCATTGTCTTGTCCATACGGACTGCCTCGACCACCACGGCCGTAGTTACTTCGGCCGCGGCCACGTCCTGTCCACCTGCGGCCTCGGCCGTGTGAGTTTGAATGGACGTGGTTCGCTTCACTTTCGGTATTAGTTGCGTGTGCCTCAGGTAATGGTGTGGATCCAGGAGGTCTCATTTCATTGTTCTTCATTAGGAGTTCATTGTTTTGCTCTGCAAGGAGTAAACAAGATATTAGACCAGCATAAGTGGTGAAGCCCTTTTCTCTATACTGCTGTTGGAGCAACACATTGCTTGTGTGGAACGTGGAAAAGGTTTTCTCTAACATATCCTTTTCCGTAATCTTTTCCCCACACAGTTTCAACTTTGAAACGATCTTGAACAGTGCTGAATTGTACTCGTCCACAGACTTATAGTCTTGGATTCTGAGATGGGTTCAATCATAACGAGCTCTGGGTAAGATCACCAATCTTTGGTGATCATATCTGCTTTTCAGCTCTGTCCAGAGTTCGAGAGGATCTTCAACTGTCAAGTACTGATCTTTGAGACTCTCGGCCAAGTGATGCCTTATAAGATGGATGGCTCGGTATTTGTCTTTTTCAGGGACTTCATATTCATCCTCAATGCTATCACCGAGTCCTTTTGATTTCAGGATGATCTTGGTGTCAAGCGCCCATTGGAGGTAATTATCTCCAGATAGATTAAGGGCCGCATATTCCAAGTTATGGATGTTCGACATCTGAAACCATATAGTTATGTGTTTTAGATTTCAGATTTTATAAACCTATCATTAGGGTTTCTAAGTTTGATTTCAATCAATCGGTTTTATGTTTTATGACCATGTGGTCGATTTTGATTTAAAATAGTTTGTGAAGTTTTAACAATCCTAGCAATTTGTTTCTAGGTTTTCAAACAAAGCAAGCAAGCAATCAAGCAATCAATCAATTCGATTTTAAGAGATTAGGTTTTAGAAAATCGATTTTAGGTTTAGGGTTCTAAACAATCCTATCAATCTTAATTCAATTTAAACTTTAGGGTTTCATTGATTAACAACCTATCACCAGGTTTCTAAGTGATTTGCAATCAAACTACTCAATCAATCAATGAATTCAAACAATGGATGTGTACCCTAGATGATCAGGATGAGGTTCCCTAAACTATCCAGCAACCTAGCAAAGTTCTATCGATCAATATTTAAATTAGGGTTTGATCGAGTTACCTTTAGGTCTAGAAGGGTTGCACGGACCACCGAGAGAGCTGTCGCGGTTCGTGGGCTGTGTCGCGGACTGATCGGGTGTCCTGGATGCTATCGGGTGCTGGTTCGTGTGCTGGAACGAGCTGGTACTGGTTTGGCTGCTTATCGGCTGGTGAACCTCTATCGCTGGTGAGATCCGGCTGGTATGTGTCACGGGTGTGTGCCGGGTGTGTATCGCAGGTGTGTGTAACCTCCGGGTGCTTATCGCGGGTGGTTCGTGAATCGCGTGTGGTGGATCGCGTGTCGTGTGCTTATCGCGGATGCAGATCTTCACGCGGGTAAGGTTTGTGTGCTGGCTGGTTCGTGAATCGCGGATGTTCGTGTATCGCGTGTGGTGTGCTGGTTGCGGTAAGCTTTGTGCCGGCTGAGATCGATTGGAGAGAGAGATCGAACAAGAGAGAGATCGAACAAGAGAGAGATCGAAGAAGAAAGCTTGACGGCTGGTTTTGGGTTTATGAGTTTCGAGTAAAGCTTAGGGTTTTAGAGAGACGTATCGTGCTGATAACGTTTTAAGAAACTAATGGGGGAACTTTTCTCTTCTTATTGATTCAATCGATGGTGCCCTTTATATATAGGGAGTTACAACTTAGATAAATGGTAATATAACATATTCCTAGATAGACATAGAAAAAGGAAAACTAGATCCAACAAGGAAAAGGAAAACATGGTTGATCCTTATCTTCATGGCCGATGGAATATTCCTTTCTGGTCGATAAGATTCCTTTCGGTCTAACCTCTGGTCGGATTCGGTTAAATCCAATCTATTGGTTATTGCATCCACAATCATCTGGTTCATAACACGAGACAACTTATGCATGACACTTAGCATTATGACACTTCGCAATATATAACCCATTCATTATGATGTCACTAAACATGGTTTCTAAACACACACTAAACTTTTCTTCTGTACATGTTCGTAAACATGAAAGTGCCGTTTTACAACTCATAACTAATAACCGTCAACAACCAAGAGTCGCATGATAACAAAAATTCCAAAATCACTTTTTCATGCATGTGCCTTACGTTTGTCGTCAACCCAGATTTAACATTGACAATTTTAAACAAACAATCATTTGTTGTCATCAACCCAGATTATACACACATGAACCAGCAACACTTTTAAGGAATTCATTAACAACCATTCATGCAAAATCCCTTATATTGTGATTAAAACATTTGATTAGTTATGAATCTTTTCTCATCAATGAATGGCCTAATTATTATTGCGCATATTTCTTATCGTCACAAACATTAATGGTGACTCTTTAAAATATTACAACAATAACTGTCACGAAGGTTTCAGAAAGAAAAATGAATGAATGCATGCAAATAATTTATTCTCCATAATCGTTTTAGGCATGCACGACAAAATTTCTTAAAACACATTAATGTAGTGATATTTTATGACTGTAAACAATTTCAAGATCGATTTTGAGAAACCGTATGAGGAACATGAACACGCCTTAAAACGGATCTAACCGTATATGTTCATGTCGGTTAATTTGGTGAATTAAACAAAACTAGATTGGCTCTGATACCAAATGTGAGATTATCTTTTATGATTTCTATTATGAAATCTACCCAAGACCATATTCTAGATTTAGATTAATTCAACCCTAATAATTCTAAAGAAAAAGAAAGAAACACTAACATTTAATCCATGCTAATGATGATAAAATGAAATCAATTTATCAATTGATTTTCTCCTTCCTTTGACCTTTTAACTTTGATGATTCCTTTTGATGGAGAAGGAATCCAAGTTCTTAACACAATCTCTCTTTTCATGTTGTAATTATTTTATGTGGTTTTTCATATATCTAACTTTACATGGATATCTCTTTATATATTAACCAAGAGACACAACCAATAGACACCACTTAATAACTACTATTACACATGTGTCTTTACATATATTATAGAGTATTATTTATAATATATATACTTTAATATTAGGTAAGGAAGGAGGGTTATCAATACACCCATATTCTAACTCATTACTCGAAACCGACCCATCACGGTATCGACTTTTATATTAGAATATAAAATATTAATAGGAACTTGAACTTTATATTAAACCGATAGATACATAGGTCATATAGAATATAAAATATTCTTACAGTGTTGTGTACACTTTTGTGTCTCATTGGCCGTGTTGATCGTGGAGAAGATGTAACAACATCAATGAGTTATAGTATTAGCTCTAGGTAGTTTGCAACTAAGTATCTAAAGCCTTCTATTTGTGTTTTTTTTCTTGCTTTTATATTCAGCACTAGTAGAGAGTATACTTTCGAAATACCTAACATAAAACTTGTGTGTGTGTTTTAAGACTGATTGACATGTTAAACATAATACCTTTGATCGACCAAAGGGAAAGTGATCAGGGTTAGTACGATCCACATTGTTTCTACAAGCATACCTGTCCCACTCCTGCTTGACAAACATATATAATAAGACAATGGCAAAATGACACAAGCAGCAGAGAGAGATGCTTACACTATATGCATGTTCTACACTCTTGAGATGGGCGGTGAAATCTTCAAAGCTTGTGACAGCAACAAAGCGTACTTCGCAAGACAAGGGCCATTGATCATTGTACTTCCCCTGACTAAAATCATGGCTTGTTGTTGTTGTCGTCGTCTCCTGTTACATCGCTCAAAGTTCTAGGATTAGTGGAAGTTATCTCAAAGGGGTTCAAACAAGTTCTATGATATGATTACTATGTTAGTCTAATTTTATTTTATAACTAAATTTTAGTTTTTTGTTTGTTTTAAGGTTAAATCATTCTATGAATTACATTTAGTTAAAGTATATAAAAAGACATAACAAATATATTTCTCTCTTTGACTTTTTCAGTTTATGAGGTACATGTTAAAAATCCTGATGTACCGTTCTTGAAAAATAATAATAGAAAAAGATTATAAAAACGTTTTTTGTGTGTAACATAGACATTGTTGTCTCATTCTGAATTGTTGATAAAAATGGATTTAGATGAAATAAAACTCAGTTTTATATAAAGTAAAGGAGATTAGTGGAAGGAGGAAACAAAACTTGTTATATTTGTATGGTACTTAATTAGTTGTGTTAAATTTTTACAATGTTTCAAAAAAATTATATCAGGGTATATAGTCATAATAGGCTTGGGAATTAAGTATCAATACTATTAAAATACTATTAAAACAGAAGTAACATTTTTATTTACCATAAAAAAATCATAATAAATATATTTTCATAATTACATATATTTGATTATTTACATTAATTTATTGAGTATATAAGATATCTAAAATTTTTAGGAGCAATAAGGATATTAAATTACAAATAAGTAGGTCTGTGACGTATTATCCGGGATCCGGATTCGATCCGATATCCATCCGGATCCGCTCCGAAAAAAAGATATCTGGAGTGCCCGGATCCGAATCCGGATAATAAAATTTAGGATCCGTCCAAACCGAATCTGGATCTTAATTTTTAGGTCCGAATATCCGGATTCGTGTTTTTTAAAAATATTAAATTTTTAATATTATTAATAATTATATTTGATATATTAATATTTATACATAAAATATTTTTTGTAATATTATATTTAAATTTTACTAATATTATTTGTCACATATATATTCATAAATTTTGTATAAATATTTAATTTATATTTTATTTTTTCTATTTTAAAAAAAAAATTATTTTTTTAATTATTTTTACAGATCTGGATCTGAATCCGAATATCCGCGGGTATCACAATATCTAGACGGATATTCGAAGTCTGAGTACCCGGAAAACACGGATCCGGATCCGGATACTAAAGTCATGGATCCGGCAAATTCGGATCTGGATATCATAAAAAATATATATCTATATTTATATGTTAGGTTAAATAATCTAATTTATAGTTTACCGTTATTATAAGAGGATGTTTAAAACTAAAAATAAAATATTAAATATTAAATTTTTTAAAATAAAATATTAAATATTAATTTTTTTAAAATAAATAGTTTATTTTTGTCATTTTCCCATTAAAATCTATTTTATTGACAAAAAAATTCAAAAATATCTATTAAAAAATTTGCCATTTTTTAAAAAGAAATCATTTTTGTAAAGGAAATTATATAAATATTTATATAATTTGATTATTAATATATAATTTTAATATGTTTTTTATAAAAAAAATATTAATATATAAGTAAAATAGTAATTTAAAATATAATTAATATTATCCGTAGTCCGGGAGTTATCCATGGGTTTTGATGAAATGGATGCGGATATAAAAAGATTTTGTTTGCAAATTATATGAATTTAGAAAAATGATTTGACTCGTGGCAGTCGATCCACGAACCCAACACTACTCATAGGTCAGAGGAAAAATAAAACAGGGAGGCCTCCTAAAAGAACAAAGGAAAGCACAACAAATCAAACTGTAGTGGTAATAAAACTATTGGGGGTAAATTGAATAGAAACTCAAAAAATAGGGGTCTTTTTGTAAAGTTTTATTTTTATTTTCCCATTCGTTGGGTCTAGAACAACAATCGCAAAAAAAGAGACCTCTACATCGCTGGTAAAATTAGAATCATCTCCCACACGGTCGCTTCCCACGACGGACCAAGCTCCCTAATCTCACCTGAATCTACGCCGGTATCTTCTCACCTCTCGCGCATTTCACCTCTTCTGATTCTCTACCATCTTCCGTTTTGTTAAATCTGAAAGTTCCGATCATGAATTCGAACTACGGGAAGAGATCATCGGGATCCTCGATCAACACCTTCGATTTCGATTTAGGTCTCGGATCTAACAAAGGCAAACCTCTGAATGGCCAGAAGAGCCAAACACCTTCTTATTCGCAGCCGAGACCTGCGTTTCAGCCTGGTAAGCCTTCGTGGACGCATCAGCCCGCGCCGAAGCAGACGACGATCAGATCTGAGATCGGAGGACCGACTTCGATGGTGGGAGATATCCACGGGAAGACGTGGAGTAGCTCGTCGTCCGGATCGGGTTCTGGTATTGGGATTGTTAACAAGGATCCGAGCTTGTTCGGAGATCTGGTTGGATCGGTTATTGGGAAATCTAGTGTAAACGTGCCGTTGAAGAAAGCTCCACCTGCTTCAGCTTCAGGCTCGAAGAAGGGATCTTATTCCATGGGGAATCTCGCTGATGCGTTGCCTAATTCTGGTGGTGGTGGTTGGGGTTATAGTAGTAATCCAGGTGGTGTTTCCGGTGGATATTCCAGCTCCGGAGGAAGTGGTTCCGGTATTAATGCTAGTAACAGTATCAAGACTCCAAATCTTGGAGGTCCTTCGATGAAAAGTATGTCTGGGAGCAACTTAAGTAGCTCGGGTCTTCCTTCGAACGGTGATCCGTTTGGTAATTTGGTTGGTTTCGGATCAAAATCATCAGGAAGTATCAATTCTCAGAAGGCTAAGAACGATGTAAAGAGTGATGATGCTTTTGGGAACTTGCAGAGTTCATTCCAATCTGGAGTGGCGAATCCGAGCGGTGGCGGGTTTGCGGGAACAACCACTCAGAACGATGACTTTGGCGGTTTCCAGGACGCTGCGAAGTCGAACACATTCTCATCAGGCGGGTTTACGAGTAGCTTCGATGCTTCGAATGTTGATTTTGGTGTGGGGTCAAGTGTAAACGATGATCCATTGGGAATGTTTTCTACTTCCAATACCTCAGCTGCTGCGGCTACGCCGCAGGCTGAAGATTGGGGGTTTGAAAGTTTTGACGGTGGAGCTGATTCTGGTGGCGGTTCCACCACTGAGCTTGATGGGTTGCCACCGCCTCCACCTGGTGTGTCAGCTGCATCAGCTAAGAGTAAAGGGATTGATAACCAGAGACAAGGTCAGTATGCTGATGCCATAAAGTGGCTCTCTTGGGCTGTGATTCTTTTGGAGAGAGCTGGGGATGACGCTGGGTCTGCGGAAGTGCTGTCTACTAGGGCTTCTTGCTATAAAGAAGTGGGAGAGTATAAGAAGGCTGTATCAGATTGCACAAAGGTATGTATGTGTTTCTTAGTTGATTATTCACATAAAAATAAGACTTGTTTGGCTTTGGATGCATCATAGTCTTGATTCGTAAGCGAACTCTCTAGCTCTGGGATGTATATGTATTCGCTTTAGCTATAGCCTATGGTGTTAGGGACTCTTGACGGAACCAATACAGTATTGTGGAAACTAAGATAGATAATACAACTTGTATGTGCTATGTTAATCAGTACTGATTAGAGTTTTGGTTGGCAATATGTAACTTGACGATCTGATATTACGGTTCTTGTGGAAACTAAGATAGATAATACGACATGTATTTGCTATGTTAGCATAAAAGTTTTAGAGTCATCTTGTAGAAGAAAGATACCATGTCTGAACAGCTCTCTGGTCGCATTATCGGTACATTGTGATAGATGATTGATTGTTGTTATGCTTTGGTCCATAGACGGCTTCTTAAACTGAGAACAAAACCAGATTTGAAATATGAAAGATAAGTATTTTGTGTTTAGTTGTTTCAAAATGTGGTTGTAGGTACTTGAACACGACGAGAAGAATGTGAGGATTCTGGTACAACGAGCACTGTTATACGAGAGCATGGAGAAATACAAACTGGGAGCTGAAGACCTAAGGATGGTTCTCAAGATCGATCCTGCAAATAGAATCGCTAGAAGCACCGTTCACCGCCTAACCAAAATGGCTGGGTGATTGATTCATTGATCAATCTTCATATACGTATATTTCCTTAATTCTCTCGAAAGGTAAACAAAAAGACCCTTCAAATCTTCTTCTACTATCTTCCTCTCAATACCGTTTCGTTTGCGTACGTGTGTAGTCTTTCTGAGTTTTTTTTCCAATGGGTAATTAATATTCTATAATGGGTCAGCTTATGCAATGTGTGGGTTATGAATGTATTGTCATCATTTGGATTCTCTTATACATTTTTTGTTCCACGATTCTCTTATACACTTTTTTTTTAACTTATCACGAAATATTTGACCATGGATGTTTTTATAAAGCAACTATGCTGTTATTTTCTTACAGTAGAAACTTTCGGATAAACATTAGTGGGATTTTTGTTACACGGTCGATAGCATCGTGAAAAAAAATGCTCTACTTAAGTCACGTCGTAACAACAAACGTTACTTTCGAGAAACGCGGCATGATGATTAACGTGAGGCGTTCAAGTTTCAACGCATATTACACAGATTAACCACCAAATATTATGACTAAAATTATAATTGTACGTTAGGATTCTATATTCATTTTTATATTTCCAGATAAAGATTAGGTATTCAGAAACAGATAATATTCGGAGTCACGTGTAATAACCATTGATTAGCCGACGCTCGTGGCCGCAACACTCCAGCTTCGGATTAGTAAATAGATTAATGACATTGTCATACGTTTTTTCATCAGAGCGCTAATAGAAGCTTATAGTTTTGTCGTTATTTAGATTGATTTTGTCGTGTATTGAGGAACAACATATAAATATCCGTGGAAATTTTAATACAGTATAAAGTATATATATATACAATACTCCGACTTTATACGATAAAAGCTTTAATTTTTTATCAACATAATATAAAATCATTTATTTCTCCTATAAATGCGTTTCTACCTCCACCGCATTCATCTCCCTCTTGAAACCCTAAAGCCATCAGAAAAAAAAAAACAAACAAACAGAGAAAATGTGTGGCGGTGCTTTAATTTCCGATTTTGCCCCTAACGTCACCAAGGCCAAGGGTAGGAAACTCACGGCGGAGGAACTCTGGTCAGAGCTCGATGCTTCCGCCGCCGATGATTTCTGGGGTTTCCATTCCACCTCCAAGACTCAATCCACCAACCAACAAGGTACTATTAAATTTGTCATAACAATAAATGAAACTAGAGAAAGTTCAATATTTGGAATATACTCTCTCTATTTCATAAAAATATTTTTTTTTTAAATTTTCATACATATTAAAAAATACATTAAATCATTATAGTAAATATAATTTTTAGTTTTAATAATTTTTGATGATAATAATTCAAGAAAATTAATTATATTTTTTGAACTTTAACAATTTTCATAGAAAATATAAAAATATATATTTACAAAACAATTTTTTTCTAAAATATATATCGTAATGAAACTGAGATAGCATAAATACAAAAAAAAATGAAAATAATAATTCTAGAAGTTACATGAATGATGATAAAAGATTCTTTAATTAATATTATTTGGGGTTGGTGGTGCTATTTTTTTTGTAATTTATGGGGTTAAATCTGTAATTTTGCACCTTAAACTTTAGAAGTGACGTTGAAAGAGGAAGCGGCGGAGAAGGAACCGGTGACGGAGAAACGGAGGAAGAGGAAGAACGTTTACAGAGGGATACGTAAGCGTCCGTGGGGAAAATGGGCTTCAGAGATTCGAGACCCGAAAAAAGGCGCCAGAGTCTGGCTTGGGACCTTCAACACGGCGGAGGAAGCCGCCATGGCTTACGACGTTGCGGCGAAGCGGATCCGCGGCGACAAAGCCAAGCTCAACTTCCCTGAACTTCTCCACCATCCTCCTCTTCCACGTAGTCCTTCTACTCCTCTAACATCGTCTCCGGTATCAGAAGTTCAGCCTCCGGCGAAGAAGCTCCGCGTTCTCTCTGACAGCGAGTTGACTCGGCCGAGTTTCCCGGCGGAGTGTGTTGGATTGGGGAGCGGGGACGAGTTTCAACTGGACTACGATCTGAAACAGCAGATATCGAGCTTGGAGTCATTTCTTGAGCTCGATGGTTACACGGTGGAGCAGCCGAGTCAGCTCGACGAGTCCGTCTCGGAGGTGGATATGTGGATGATTGATGATGTCATCGCGTCGTATCAGTAAAAAAAAACGTAATATAAGTAGAAATACTAAATAAAGTTTGTAATATAACAATGCCGTTAAGTTCTAATGTTTGTAATGTGATAGACATGATCGACTGATGTTATTATATGTTGTCGTTTGTAATGTGTGGCGCGTTCTTGTTACTCGTTTGGAGCGTTACATTTACGGTTTGTGGTATTGTTATCCTCTTTTTGTGGGACAAAATATTATGCTGTAAATATAAAATTGTAATCAAAGTATTTTATGTGACAAAAAAAAATCAAAGTGTTAGAAATATTTTAGGATAATATGAAGAAAAAAATTATTACAAATTTTTGAAAATTTTTATTACAAAAATAAAAAAATGATCAAAAGAAGTTTTATTAAAGAAATGTAAATATACAATTATATTTTTTTTGATTAATTAATCTAAATTTAGAGTTTAGAGTTATGGATTGTTTTGGAGTGGATTTAATTTTTTTTTCTAAATTAAGTTAAATTTTTTAAAATAAAAAGACTTTTCTAATACTTTTCTAAAACTTAAAAATAATTATTTAAGAAATTGTTTTAAAAACAATTATTTTTATTTTTTCTCTAGGTAATATACCAAGAGTTGGATTTTGGAAGTGGTTTGAAATGAGTTAAAATGGTTATAAATGTGTTGTTAAAAAATGGTTTATAAATGTTTGTTCATAGGGTTTGTTATTTTTTAGGTGCAATATTTCTAGGTTTTTATTATTGACATAATATTTCAAAATTACTAAAACAAGAAGTTAATATTTTTACTGAAAAATGTTATGATACTAGTATAGTAGGAAAATACGAACTAGCTGTATTTTTGTTTGTTTTCCCAATTCTTATACATGCGTATTATTCTCGTGTACCTATGAAAAAGATTATATGATGGGTTTTTTAATATATTTATTTTTCATTGCGAATAAGGTAATCTTAATGAAAAACGTCTGACCCGTTACTACATGGGAAATTTGGAAATTTGAAATATCGTACTTTTAACAATTTTAAAAGAAACGATCCATAGCAACAACTTTTTCTTTTTTAATAAATAACTCGCATATGAGATTAACTTTCAAGCTTGAAGTGGGTTGCAAGATTTTGGTGGATGTAATCACACAAAGAAATCAATTAGCTTTGGGTATTACAATTTCATCAGGGACATATGGCAATGGATCAAAAAGTTTGAAGATGTAATAAGGATCACATGGGTGCCAAGAAAATACAATAAACGGGCGGATCTACATTCAACCTAAATTATATCAATAAAATTGTTAAAAATACCACAAATTAAAAATTACTTTTTAAAAATATTTTCAATCAAAAATATATTAACATTTGAGTTTACAATTTAATGATTATTATTTAAGATTTAGTGATAAAGGGTAGAGATTGAGTTTATAAATGTTTTATAAATATTAAGAAAAAAATAGTTTAGTCTATTTCCATAATAAATTTATAGTATTTTTAAAAATAATTATTCATTAATGATAAATTTGAATAGTAAAATCAAACTTGTGATATAATTGAAATTTTATCTCCTACTAAACTATCAACCCTTTTCATTTCATTCATACATTCCACGTGTAATCAACGATGCATTTCATTGTGACTATATTGTTTCATCTATATAATTAATTTGGAGAAAAACAGTTTTTCTTTAGCATAAATTGTTATAATTGCTTAACTTTCTGAAGTTTATAAACTCTATTTAGTGATTCATGTGATAAACTTGTGTAAAACGTGATGTAGTTATAAGATGCTAAACATTTGTTACCGTGTAAATATATTTCATCCATAAACAAAGCTTAACGATGTTTCATCCGTGAACATAGTTGATCTTGAAAAATCAGTACCACATAAACATTTTAAAGTAAAATTTCAATAAATGTTTTTATAATTTTTAGAATTATATAATGAGATAAAGACTAAAATAGATTAAAAAAAGTTTTGTTCCAAAAATAACATTCAAAGAGAAAAATAACCAAAATAGACTTTATTAAAGGATGTAAATATATATTTATACCATTGAGTTAACTAATCTAAATTTAGGGTTTAGAGCTATGGGGTGGGAATTTTTGAACTGAAATTTAAAAACTTAAAAAAAATTTAAAAATATTAAAATTTTCAAAATAAAAAAGGTTTATTTTGGTCTCTCAAAATCTATTTTTGTAACAAAAACTTCAAAAATTTGTCCTTATATAATTTATGTATATTATTTAAAAAAATAAAAATAAAATGATAACAAATACTATTTTATTGTACTTTACCCAGGACCGACCATGTCCCCTATCGTTTATCGATTGTCTAACGTATACAGTTTGGTTTCTAGATGCATGAACCTCGAAGCCTAGTTGGTGTAATAAGAATTTAAGTGGGTCCCGACAATGTTTTCATAGATTGAAAGAATCTATACTATTAGTTTCGCGACATTGTCTATTTGTTTCACGTCTAATTAGAATCATTAGTAATTTAATACTACTAATCCCTTTTATTCGGTGGTGTGATTGATAATTTACTCATATTAAATTAACCGAAATAATGTCCATCTTATGATGTTTATCTTAACTATACATCATGATAATGTTCAGACCGTATCGAGATAATAACCATTGTTCACCTGTCATGTAGTACTCAAACTCAAGTCAGTATAACTGAAACGTTTTTGTGTTCATGTGTATCCAACCAATAATGTCTGGCAACAAGTTATATGTGTTAATTGTTATAACCAACTCGATTGATTTTTTTGTTGAGTTGCATTTTCTACATATATCACAATATTATAAATACGATGACATAAGAGTACAATTGCTTTTCTCCCCATTTGTAAGATGTAAGATCCGTACTGTGTATTAATAATAAGTATATATGGAAGAGAAAATTACTAAAATGATACACAAAAGCTTGTATATGACTAGAATAATATACATTTTTTAAAAATTACTAAAATGTTTTTAGTCTCCTAGTAAATTACAATAAACACTCTTGTTTAATTTTGTTACTATTGATACAAATTTTAATTATTAAATCCACATCATAATTTTGATAATCCACGTCACTAACTAATTTGTGTCATCAACAGTTACACTGGAAAATCAACAATCTCATATCTCCGGTGAACAAAAAAAAAGTCTCAATGTCACAACTTCTCCGTCACAACTTTCGTTAAACCCTAACCGATTACGAAATCACAAAATCACGAAATTATCTTCGTCACAACTAATACTCTCGTTTCAAACAGTGTTTCCGATATCGTAAATCATCTTCGTCGACCTCGTTAAACCCTAACCGTCTCCGATATCATCTTCGTCGACATCCTCTTCTCCGCAAAAGTTTCGATGTAATCGTATCTACGACATCATCTTCTCATCTTCTCTGGTATGTTGTGCCTGAGTTTGATTTACGACGTGTCTGAGTTATAGATTATGTTGTTACTGAGTTATTGTATAGTGTGGCTGAGTTGAGTTTGATTTATGAAGTGACTGAGTTATTGATTATGATCTGACTGAGTTATTGATTATGTTTTGGCTGAGTTATTGATTACTGTGGCTGAGTTATATATTATGTTGTGGCTGAGTTATTTATTATTTATGATTTGGCTGAGTTATTGATTATGTTTTGACTGAGGTATTGATTATGTTTCAGCTGAGTTTTGTTTCTATTACGACTGCCTTATATGGTGGCTGGGTTATTTATTATGTTGTGGCTGAGTTTTGTTTCTATTGCGGCTGGTTTATCTATATATGTGTTTTAGGATCAGATGGCTATTTCTGAAGCTCAAGCACGGGATTATCCTCCACGACTTTACGCTGAAGGGGCTTCTAATCTAGAAAATAAAGAGATTAATCACAATTTGCAGATGGGAGATTTCCCTAACGTCAGAGAAGCAATAGGACGGGATGTGTGGGATCACATGAGGCAGGGTCCTCTTGGAATTATTGTGAAGTTAGCTGAACGCAAAAGCGTGTGGTCTGGTAGGACTGTCCACTATCTACTATGTCGACAGCTTCGAGTATACATGAAGGAGATTTGGAGTCTAGTTGGTGATGAACCTATCAGGTTTAGCTTACTCGAATTTGGTGAGATCACTGGATTAAACACAGATCAAATGCCAACAGAAAGTTTTGAACATGACCAATACAAAGCATTTTGGGAGGAGTTGAATCTGCCGCTTGGGGTGGGACCCAAGTTAAATGAACTGAGGGCAGCATTAGAGGTATGTCCGGCCTGGAGTTTTGAAAAGCGTAAATGGTTAGGGCTTTTACTTCTTCAAGCCATGGGACTTTATGCTTTGCATCATAATTCTAGGATACCGTTTGAAAGTGCAAAAAGAGTATTCGACGATGAAGCCATGATGACGTATCCATGGGGGCGGACTGCATATGAAGTTCTTGTTGACTCTATTAAGATGTTGAATCCACAAGGAAGGACATACACCATAAGCGGTCTGAAGGACGTGTTGTTGGTTTGGGCGTATGAATCTGTCATTTGTTTTGGAGAGCGTTTTGGGAGAGTGGTCAATGAGCAAGAAGTTCCACTTTTTCGATGGGGTGGAAAGCGTACACGTTCAAGTTTTGATACTGTCATTACTGAGGAGATTAAAAAACATGGCGAGGTAAGGTGTCCACTGATTTATTATTTATTTGTTGGCTGGGTTATAAGTACTTATGTACTTAAGTGGCTGGGTTGGTATTAGTTATTTGATGGCTGAGTTATTAGTTGTTTTATGAACACCAAAAACCCAACCACCATATAAACAATATCTCAGGCTTTTGGTATTAGTTTTGATGGCTGAGTTAGTATGTACATAGTGGCTGGGTTTCTTGATATTAGTTATTTGATGACTGAGATAGTGTTTATATGGTGGCATGGTGGCTGGGTTTTTGGTACTTTGTGGCTGAGTTATTAGTACTTTGACAACTGAGTTATTATGTATTCGGTGGCTGATTTTGTAGGTGCGCGTGAGAAAAATGGTTATGAAAGACTCCGTAGAAAAGATGTTTCCTCAGTGGCCGGATGAAGCAGCTGACCCGCAACTCGTTAACTTGATAACAGACATATATGCAGGTCGGTTTGTTAGAGGTTTTTGGGGAACACAGATGAAACGCAAACAAACAAACACAAAGGTTTTTGGTGTTTCGTCAAACGCTGAGCCACCCATTAAGAAGCATAAGAAAGTGAGCAGCTTCCAAGAGGATGAAGCTGCTGTGGAGGGAAAGGGTGCTTACGAGAAGGAAGGTAAGGATGATATTGGAGAAAATCCGATAATGATGAAAATAATGTATAGTCTGGATAGAATTGTCTCAAAAATAGACAGCTACGAGAACAACTTCGAAAACTTCGACGCGCGGTTATCCAGAATCGAGTCCAGTTATACGAACATTTCTGATTTAGTCAGAGTTGCAGTGGACGAGTACTTCTCTAAAGTTCCCCAACAATCTTTAACGTTGCCACCGCCACCGCCACCACCGCCACCGCCACCGCCGCCACCGCCACCGCCGAGCTTTTTTCCGCAGCGGTGGACTTACTAAAATATAAGGCTGACTTATGACATCTATTTAGGCTGACTTATCATTGATACGACTTACTTATGAAATCTATTTAGGCTGACTTATCATTAATACGGCTGAGTTATGATATCTACTTAGGCTGACTTACTAAATGAAACGGCTGACTTATTTAATAAGTATGACTGACTTACAAGTAGTAGTTTCTCTACAGCACGTGTAAGCATGGTTCGCTGCGATTCAGCATCCTCTCTCCGTTCAGCAAACCATCTGGTCATCATAACCCATATCGATTCTAGTAGTCGAACAATGTTAAGACCTATAGCATTTGATAATGCTCTAATCATTGATTCCGCTATGTTCGTAGTCATCAAATTGTACCTTTCGCCTGGGAAATGAACACGCGCCCACAATTTGACATTGGCTCTTTGGAGGTACCCATGAAGCTCAGGATTAATAGCTTCAATCTCCTCGAACATTGCATTAAAGTCAGGCATCCTGAAACATCTTGCCGCTTTCTTCACCAGACGAAATACATCTTTCCCTTTG
Organism: Moricandia moricandioides; assembly: GCA_905132885.1. Lineage (NCBI taxonomy): Eukaryota > Viridiplantae > Streptophyta > Magnoliopsida > Brassicales > Brassicaceae > Moricandia > Moricandia moricandioides. Next base: position 9,994 of record CAJHQQ010003920.1, on the reverse strand, counting down.
TACCGTCCCAAAATGTTCTTATATAAATGGTACGTGCAAATTCCTCGAGAAGCCAACGGATACACATTTCGAATAGCCTTCCCAATCGAGTTATGCCTATATGAGATTATCGCAAGACCCTTGTCGTCAGGAATCAAAACTTTTAGTTGCGTAAAAAACCAGTTCCACGAATCGTCATTTTCTGTATCAACCACACCGAAGGCGATTGGAAAAATCTGAAAGTTTCCATCCTGAGCTAGTGCTGTTAGAAGCGTTCCTTTGTATTTGCCATTAAGAAACGTACCATCGACAACCACAACTTTGCGCATGAAAGGAAACTCATTTATGCTCGCGCCAAACGCAAGGAACACATACAAGAATCTTCCAAACTCATCGATTTGAAGACGAGTTATTGTATCAGAATTTGCTCTTCTAATCATGAATAAGTAAGAAGACAAGTTTTCAAAACCACTCTCAGGTGTTCCCATATCGATTTCCCTTGCAAATTTCAGAGTCTTATATGATTTCCAATAATCCATCTGCCCAAATGAATACAAATAATAACTCAGCCAAATCACTTAAGTAACTCAGCTTGAACGTATAAATAACTCAGTCGGATAACTTAAATAACTCAGTTGTAACGTATACATAACCCAACCCATATACTTAACTAACTCAGCCGAAATGTTGAAGTTTAAATAAACCAGCCAGATAATTCAACTAACTCAGCCGCATCGTTCGATGTTTATATAACTCAGCCTATCACTTAACTAGCACAACCGGACGTTAATATAAGTCAGCCACAAAGTGTAGATATAACTTAGCTGTAACGTTGATATAAGTCAGCCATACTACAACAATTACCTTGAGACCGAACTGTTTATTGAGAGATATTCCCACACTCGTAGGTCAAACGGCCGGACCAACGTCGCCGAGAAAGTTTCTGTACAATTCTCCTAAAATATCTGGTGTTGCTTGTCGAGATCGATTAGAACGCTCAGTTACAGAACATGTATGTTCCGAATCGTAATACGAACATAGAATGTCGGGGAATCCCCTTGTGTTGAAGCACGAACTCTCCAGAGACATCCACCAACCCAACATTTAACAATGAGTAAATCTGGATTGGATACTTCCACACCAAAATCAAATTGATCTCTTACTGTAAGAAGTTTCAGTCGTCTTTCCAACTCAGCTTTACTCTGGTATCGTTGGCCAACAGCAAGGTTTAGCGAAGACATCTCCAACCTTAGAACCTCTGAATCCCCCTTAAATCCGGTCCAATTGTAAGAAGTTTCAGTCGACTGAGATCTCTTTTTAGGCGGTAGTGTCGGTGAATCTTCGTCTTGTGCTGGAGACTCACCATATGAGCTAAAGTTATCATCTTCGGATGACGCACCATCTGAGTCGTCGAACATATCAAATCGACTATCAAATTCACTGTCTTCTTCGCCTTCTTCATCTTCTCCAACATCTTTCTGTTTTTCTCCGTCCAAGATATTAGAGAAGGTATGCTCATTGTCGTTATGTTCCTCCACCAAACTAAAACCATCGTATCTAGATTCAACTTCTAAGACTTCTTCTTCTGAGCTGAAACTGTATAATATATTACTCTTCTCTCCCGCTCCGTCTTTCCGGCTGATCTCATCATCCTCGTTCTCTGTAATCTCTACACAGAGACGTAATCTTTCGGTTTTCCTTAGGCTTAAAAATATTTGCAATTGACGAGTATTGGAGATGTAAACTGGTGGCGTGTCGTGAGCCATTGTTTTCAAAGCTTTATTCGAGAACTGGTAGCTTAGCTGAATCTGATGGCTCGACTCATTCAATCTGTAATCATCGAGTACTGACTTTGCGAGTTCGTCGTGTGTTGTTTTCTCATCTGCATGCAGAACAATACATCCTCTACTGTCGGGTGTGAATACATATCTGTTTTTCTTAATCCAGTTACCTGAAACAATAATTACTGGATCCATAAGATTTTAGAGAAAGAGAAGAAGGTGAAGAACATATAGCGGCGTCTGTAACATAAACCCTAATTTCGTTGTTGTAGTTAGTAATGACATGGAAAATAAAAGCTGACATGGATGATGACATGGAAAATCAGTAATTCAGCCACCAAACGAACATTTAAGTCAGCCACTTAATACACCGTAAGTCAGTCAAAACGTGAATACTATTTTAGTAATTAACTTTTTGTTAACAATCAGCCATAACAAAGATGAAACGCAAGAAGTCAGCTGTATCGTTAAATAAACCAGCCGACAAATGAATGCTATTCTAGTAATTAATCTTTCGCTTAAAAGTCAGCCGTAAATCAGCTGAGTTTACTGTTACTCCACTTTACTACGGCTGATTAAATATAACTCAGCTGTAAAAACATCTCATAACTCGGTCGGTCGACGATCAATTAACCAGCCGCGATAGTTAACTCAGCCGTATGGTAACTAGAACTCAGTCGGATTTTCCAGGAACCAGCCTAAGGATGTATAAGTCAGTCGTAATATCTGACCGTAACTCAGCCGTTATCACATAAACCAGCCAGATTTTTTTAAGTCAGCCGTAACGATCGACTGAGTTGTGTTCATAACTCAGCTTATTTTTCATAAGTCAGCTAGATTAGTTAAGTCAGCCGCAACGCACCTATATCTCGGCCGTAACGAAGTTCATATCGTATTGAGGCTGAGTTTTATGCCGCATTCTTACGTGGACCCGATTTTTTGCCTACGTGGCACAAAAAAGTAATGGCATTCTTGTAAATATGTTTTTTCTCACAACGTAAAAAAAGAGCACGCTGGGTATTAAAAAAAGGTAGTAATAAAAAAAAGTTTTGTATAGTTGTGATAATAATTAATAAAATTCATAGTAGTTGAGTTAACTTCCCTATATGGAGGGATATGGTTAACGTATCAAGCATGATACTATGATGCATGTATATTATATTGTCAAATACAATGCATATGTATGTATTTTCTTTTTAAAAGCATAGGTATGTTACTTCATGTATTTCAAAATGTTACATGTTTTAGGTTTTTCACACCTATTAATAAAACATATTAAATTTTAGTATTAAATATATTTTTTTTGTAATTCATTATTTCCCTTAAATTTTAATTATATTTTTTGAAGTTTTCAATTTACTACTATTATCTTGTAAAATTTACATTGAAAATATAAAAATACATCTTTTTAAAACTTACTTTTTTAAATAACATAGATTATTTTATAACGGAGGGATTATTACACAACCATTTTCAGATTTTCTATTGATTTTGTCTTCTTCGGGAATCAGCCAATCAATGTAAACTTTTTTTAAAAAAAAAAATATCGTGGAGGCAAATCATTTTCAGTGCATTTTGTTTTATACTAACCAGAGATTTGACTCTCAAATTATATTTTATGATTTAAAAAAAATAAAATAATTGCCGCTTTCACCTTGTACCAGTTGTAGGACCATGATTTCTACGATATGGCAAACTGAATAATTTGTTTATATAATGATAAAAAATAAAAATAAAATACACAATACTTGATACCAAAATATGATGAACAAAGAATGATTTCGTGTGGAGGCGAGACACTCTTTCCTTAATTCTTAAATTGCCCGCAGTGTGACGGTGTTTGTGCAATCAGAATCCCAGGATACAACCACACTTCGACTATTCCTGCATCACTCAGAATAGAAGCTAACAAACCTATTTTTGTGTTGTACTCTCAGACACAAAATAAAAAAAAATACTAGCATAACTATTCAAATGGGAGAGAGTAAACTTTTGTTGTTGAATGTTTTGTCCATTTTTTCTATAATGCTAAAAAGCCTTTATATAGAAAAATAATGAGAAGCACAAGTTACATTTTCAACATAAAAATGAAACTTCCATGGTGCACTAATGGAAACATCAATTCTTGTCAATTATTATGTGAATTTATTTCACATTTTGACCAAGAAATTAAAGATTATTGTTTGACCAATTCAAACAAATAATATATTTTAAAAATGGATTTCCTTTTTATATTATATCAATATAAAAGATCAACATATATTTGGTTTATAAGATTATGTTAATGAACATGAAGTCCAACTAACAAATCAAAACCCAAATCCAATCAATATCCAATGTGTATATTTGCTACTTTGTACAAGTTTCTCAAATCACACACATTGGACCTCCATTTCTCATTCAAATAAAACTCATTTTTGACATATGAATATATTATTCATCATGTTCAAAAAATAGTTCCAACACCAGTACTAACAAGCATAATAGAAAACCGTTGTCCCTTTCTTGTAACTGACGAAAAAAACTATTAGTATTCTCAGTTTCACAAATTAAAAGATTGTAAACCTTATCTACATTCACGTTATGCAAAATCAATCATCTTAAATTCTTAAAACCACGACAAAACATCTTCTCTCCGTTTACGTTAGTGACATCATGAGGCTAAATGAGTTAACACAATTTTTCCTTCTTCAAATCTATTGCAAGAGAAGCTAAAATGCGAACTGATATATAGCCTAACCTCACATGCAGTATAAGCACTAAGCCATGTGTTTTTGTTGTTGTTGTAATTTCTGATGTGCTAAACGCAGAGGTGAACCCACCTCGAACAATGGTGGGTCAGCTGACACATGTTAAATTTATATTACAGCTATTTTGCTACATTTCACAGAAGATTAGGTAGTTCATTACTTTTGAAATGATTTCGTCAAAGATCATTTTCTTAACAAATACTCTCCATGTTTTGGATCCCACTTTATTCTTTATAAATTCATCACATTTCCCGTTCACAAATTTGTATGAATCCATTGTCTTAAAACTTGAAAGAAGCTGAGCAATATTATTAACACCCCTTTGTTGGGAAGGGTCTTTCCGGTATTAGTAGGGTCTTTACGGGATGACTCGGGTCATAAAGAAAAAGAATTATTAACACCCCAAATTCAGCAAATGAAAGACACATTGGGCTGAACTTTGTCTCAATATGTTAGTAGACTTTAAATCAAAGAGGAGAAACTGTATAAAATGAATAACAGTAAATTTTTAAGTCACACAATTCAGTCATTTGTTTCATAACTCAAAAATTCAGATATAACAAAATTAAAAACAACTGTTCTGTGGTTGGAGAAAAGAAGTATAACAATCAGTATAATTCAAACTAGAGTTTGATCCATGCATTCATACCGATGTTTTCGTTACTTATAGATCAAATTTAAGATTAATTATCTATTTTTCTTGTCCTTGCATGGTTTGGTTGTTTATGCTGATATTAAATATTCAAGTAATCAAAATAATATATGTTATATAAGTCAATTGTTATTTGGTAACTTTTTTACAAAATAGACAACTTTCTATCCCTAGTATTTGTTTACAAAGCATACAAATTAATACATCTATTTTTGTTGTTCACAACTGATTTGCATTAGGATAAATAAAAGGCCTTGGCCCAAGGTTTAGTCCAAAGACGGGTCCATTACAGAATGAGAATGTAAAGAGGCTTTTGCCACCCTATCGGCTTATGAGTTGAAGTTTCGAGAAAGATGAACAAAAGAGATATCGACGAAAGCAGAAGAGATTTGATGGATGTCATGTCATGAACAATACTTTATTGTGCATGTCGGTGTTGATTGTTCTGTTGAGCGTTGCGTTGCTTTCAACGTCAACCTCATTTTGTAACTGTATTATCCTTGGTTCTCATCTTCTATTTGCATTTGAAGTTTATTAAACCTCTCCTTCTTTAGGCATTTAGGAGTATTGAACTTATTTTTTGATGTTTTATAATTCAAATAAACTAATAATTTTTAGTCAATTCATAAACATAAATTATCAATCGTAAGCTGAAAAACATATAATCAAATAATATAAGTTTATATTTCTTCCGTTTCACTTTAGTTGTCGTTTTGGATTTGTGAACATATTAAAAAAATATTTAATTTTACATACTCTCTCCATTTTTATTTAAATGACGTTTTGGAACAAATTTTTTGTCTCAATATAATTGACGTTTTACAGAAGTCAAGGCAAATTATAGTGACAAAAGACTATGTTTACCCTATATTTAATCTATTCATAAATGCTTTACGATACAAGATGTTCAATTAATGAAGGATAGAAATGATATCGGATGCATTAATTTGTGTGAAGATTGTTATAAAAGGGAGTATTTTATAGATAAAAACACAATTACCTATACAACTAATCACATTTCAACCAATAAAAATAAAATAACATATAAAATTAATAAATTCTGCATTAAAATTATTAAATGACAGTTATTTTGAAACAAATTTTCTTTTTACAACAATAACAAAATTGAAACAGAGGTAGTACTATTTATTTAACACTTTATGGTGAATTGATGGAGGAAGTTTATGTGCCTTTTTGTTTTCTGTAGATAGGTAAGGTCATGTTTATCCACGGTCTTTTAGGCGGGGTTCTTAACTTATAGTTTCACCTTTTTTTTTTAATTTTTCCGTTAAGAGACGTCTCTTAGGTCTCTTATTCAAGAGACGGTTCTTAATTTTTCTTAGTTAAAAATTAAGAAACATCTCTTAGAAAAGTTAAGAACCTCATGCTAAGAGACATGCAATAAACATGCCCTAACACCACCAATTTATCTTTTATTGTGTTACCATTTATCGCTTTGATAGTCCTGTGGTCCTTGGCTTAAGGAGTAAAAATGTGGTTAAGAGTTAATTGAAATGTCTGGGGAATTGTACTTGAGAATCAGATAAACAAAGAGACACAATGGAACAGTAAAACACAAAGAGGATAAATTCTTCCCCCAAGGATCGAAGACAAGGTGAATCAGGGTCTAGAGACTGAAGGATCACTCCGAAGATACCATATTCGATGATGGAGGACGAGAACGATCGTGATGATAGAGAGAAAGAAGCTTGAATATAAATTGTATTTCGATTGATTCCTTCCCAAATGGCTAAACGTTAAATATAATTAATTGATTATCCGCGTCTATGCGCTTGGTGAAATTTTATATATTAATAATTGTTGAATACTAACTTTGATTATTCAATCATCATGTCATAAGTCCCCAAACGTATAGTTATGGACCGTTAATATAAGGTTGATGAGCAGGGTCATATTTGTTAATATTTTTTTAGACTTACTTAATTTACATTGGGTTACAATGATATCATCCGGGTGTTATAATTCATCATCTCACTTCGATATGAAGAATTGTGTATTTGAAATGTTATGACCAAATAATATTTTAGATCCGCGCTTGCGCCAAATGAACATTAAGTATATATACAAATTATTATTTATTTTATTTTTACGTATTATGCAATAATAATATATTGAAAATTTGAGAAATGAATAACTATTATATATATAATTAAATTGGAGAAACAGATAAATAAAATAATCTCTCTACAATATTTTTTGTTGGTAAAAAATCAAAATAATCATTTATTTTATATGGTATATAATTAAAATTAAATGATATTGACATAGATATATAGTATCTTATAATGTGAACATTTACTAATTGAGGCTTTGTACTCATATTATTTTACTAACATTTTTATATTTTGTTGTGATAAAATTATTATTATTATTATTATTAATATGAATATTTATTAATTGATTCTTTCTATTCAATGCAAATTTTGAAATTAACATGTTTATGTATTTTATATATGATATATATTCAAACCATATATAAATAAATTAACATATTTATGTATTTTATATATGATATGTATTTTATTCTAAACCATATTTAAATTTAGTACATGATTTATATTTAAAATTTAGTTGCATAATCTGTTTTCCTTATTATTTTAGTTGTTTTTTTAAAAGAATTTTGATGTTTTTTTTGTCAACTAACTCCATATTAAAACAAGTTTGGACATGGAACTTACAACTCGGTCGGGTATGATCTACGTTGGAAAATAAGATTCCCCTTACTCTAGCATTTTTAGTAAGGGAATCTCTCCTAACATTTTGGCGACGAGGAATAAGAGATAGATTACAAACATCAAAAGATGCTCCAATGATATTAACATATCCTATCTCTGAATGAAATGATGGCCAATCATCCGGATTGTCAATCATCTGGATACGGTTTGAGCAATATGTTTCGATATGGACCATTCTAAATTCTTTATCAAGTAGACAAGACAACGCTCAAATTAGTCTATCCATCTATGAATGAAGTGCTGATTGACTCCTACGACATCCTTGTTGTCCGGAAGTGTTGCCTCCCATGTTCTCCCTTAGATACCACTCTAGCCCACTGAATGGCCCGATCAATCCATGACGCATCAATTTGGCAAGTCGGGATTTGGGGGGGTTCAAGGTGGGAGCACCACATGTACTGGTTCTGTCATCTCTTGCTCTTCTTCTTCTTCTTTTTCCTTGTGTTTTCCCATCTCTCTGGTTATAATTTTGATTTTTATTATACAATGTTTATCTAGTATCTATATACAATATTAGAAAGAATGAAAAAAACATTTTCCAATTTCAGTAGTTGAAACAGTCCATGCAAATAAGTGCAATGCATACATGGAATGGAACTTCATGCAAAGAACACATACTACAACCAATAAGCTTTGAAATTGAAAGGTTTCATTATCATCGTTCAAAACCCTATTAAATTTAAAGCCCATCGTGGATTACAGAAGTGATCCTAATTGATATCGTAAGTAGATTCAATGATGAAAGATGATCTAAACCTTCTTAACTTGAACTTTCAAATAGTGGGTTTGAACTATATAATTCCACTGGCCATGTATAACCCGTTAGCTTTATATATCGCGAACAATGCAGATAGATAAACACAATGATATATGAGGATGTCTTCTCTTGTGTCCCACAATGATCTCATCCATTCAAGGTACAATCCCGGTTTATATTTTCTTACTTCATCTGAGATGATTTTGGATTATGATTAATTACTCTTGGATATATATGTGTGCAGAATTGAGTTCAGACAAAGCATATCGTAATGGAAGGAGAAACTGGGACACACAACCATCGACTTAATATAACAAGAGAAGCGATCCTATGGACAGACTCAAGTCAGTAGAGGGACTTCTCGTGTAAAGAAAGAAAGAACAAAGTCATTTTCTAAAAGTTAAGAATATTTACTATCTTATGCCTAACTTTTAAAATTTTCAGCCACGCACATATGATTTGTAAGTATGCGAAGGAAGACTTGTGAAGAAACTAAAGTCGGTGTCGAGATCCACGAGGAGCCATGTGACATTGAGTTTGTGTCTCTTGTTGTTTGCCATTGAGTCAAACAACTCCATCTTTGCCCACTTGCATCTCTTCCTTGTGTCATGTGTTTGTATCTATTTGTGTGTTATGTCCCAACTTACAAAAGTTAAGTAATATACCATGTGGAGGATTTGGTGATCAATTGTATACGTAAACACACACATTTACAATATACTACTGAAAGGGCTTACCAGAGCTAAATTAAATTAAATTACATTAAATTGAACTTAATAGTATGTCTCTACATCCTTTCTGAAATAGGAATTAGATATGGATCGTTACCTTGCTCCATTGTGACCATGCATTTAGCATATTCCATCTAGCCCATAATAATTTATATGATCTCTTTCCATAATTTTTTTTGTAGCTTTATTTCACAACAATATTATCACGAACTACCGCCCACATCATTAGGTCCGCACTTTCTTAATTAATAATTATTCAAACTTAATTTTAATATGAAAGTCGTAAGCACTGATATCTATGGATACCTAATAAATCTAGCAAAGTGGACATGTATAAAATCTAACATATGCATATATATATATATATATATATATATGCATAAATCATATAGTAGATGATAAAGTTGATTTATAAATTGCAAGGAAAAGTAAAGCTTAGTAAAAACAAAAAGGAAAAGCAAACTAAAAGGTAATTAAAGACCCCACTTAAATGTGATTATTCACACCTATTTTTTGTATGTTATTACATTTGAGTGATAGGAACATATCATCTAATGCCTTCACTCAAAAAAAAACATATCATCTGAG
>CAJHQQ010003919.1:0-35934 GCA_905132885.1 Moricandia moricandioides | reverse complement strand
TGCATCAAATCTCATTCTTGAGGTTTTCTTGACCAAACTAAATAGTTTATCCAACTACCATTAAACGAACTAGAAATAACTACACAAGTGAAACAAACGAACTCGAAATATAATTAAGTTAACATGTTTGAGTGGACTTGATAGAAAACTGTTCGTTTACCAGATATATAAGAGCTTCGCATTCACACCAAAACATTGTGTTTCAGCCTAAAATGGCAGATAAATCCATTGACAAAATTGCTCCATGATAGAGAAAAGATTGATTATTTAACATCTTACAATCACAAATATGAAATATTATATTAGCAACTATTTTCACTATTAGAGGTGATTGATATCACAATTTATATATACACTCCAAATAAAGCTGAACATACTCCATTTCAGACAATAGTGAGTCTGATTATCACCAAACACACATGAATTAAAAAGCAACAAACTCATACCACAAAGATATGAAAATCACTCGAAAATATTGCATGTGGTAATGTCTCAAAATGATACACATCTTTTTTGAAGTCATCTCTTCTTGCATTTTCAATTCAATTTATTTTTCTTTAAAAAAAGACAACTCCTTAGTGATGTCTGACGGGCTGAGTCCCAGCCGACTAATCTCTTAAAGGCATGTTTGTCGGTGCCAGAGACCCGGTTGCTTGAAATAGGGCTTAGATGCTCATGTCTTTTAGCTATACAAACGGATAAATCTGGATTTGACAGATTTCAAACACACATGTTTACCATCTTTCCAAACTGGCTGTACCACAAAAGAACACTAAAAATACACAAAAAATAATGAAATAATACAATAATTGAAAAAAAACATGTAGCTGAATAAGAATATCTAGTGAGGCGCTTACCCATGGTGAAGATTCCTAGTAACTCAAAATCTGTATACGCTAGTGTTTTTATGATTGATGCAAACATTGTTTTTCTCATACTGTTTTTTGTAGGTTCATCTCAAATATGTAATTGAATGAAGAATATAAAGTTCAAAACCATTTAAGTTAGGGTGTGTTTTCCTCAATCATCACTAGAAATCTGTCATTTTAAAGATTTTTTTTATGAAAACCCAACCGTTTAAATTAGTATTCATGTGAGTGTTTCTACAACTGTGGATGAGAATGTTGATCATAGAAGAGAGAGAAAATGAATATGTTAGCAGGATAAAATTTTAGGATTCTTATTCTAAGTGGGATTAGAAAAATATTATTTTTAACACTGGTCAACTCTTCGCTCACCGCAACACACGACCACATTAAATTACTCTATCTACAACACTTTAAAACTTCCAACAAGCTTGCATCTCATAATTTGTAAGAAATTGTGTTTCTTGTGAGAACCGAACACCATATCTGGTGGAATATCAAGTTAATATATTTGGTTGAGAGGGTATATTAAGAAATTAGCCATCAATAGTGTTCTACAAGCACCGCTTGGTTTAATATGTAATTGAAAAGTCAAAATGTAATTGTAGGTGTAATTTTCTAGTTAATTAGTTGTATACACCTATCTAGCATAATTAGGTACATACACATGATCAGAGGCGGATCTAGAACTGTATTTAATCGGGGACACATAAATTTTTTTACTATATTTTATAATTAAATGGAGGTACTGTCATTTGATTAATCTTAATTGCTTAAAAAAAAAGAATGAGACGGGGCACGTGACCCCGTACGTCCCTTACTACGTCCGCCACTGCACATGATGTAATATGATAGTTAGAACTCTGCTTATTACTATTAATAATGTTATATTGTTACTAGACCATTTACATTGGTTTACATAATTTAATATCTTCTTTTTCTTTTTATAACATTCCACATAATCATTTTTTTCTACCTAATTATTCAAAACTCACTTTATTTTTAACTTCTACAATAGTTTAATTTAAAACACGATAATTTAATTATTCTGGCCAGACACTAATATAGTGTAGTAAAACATAATAATCTATGACATTCAACTATCTTTTGACCACTCTAGAAATCTAAATATCAAATGTCTCTTAAGCGAAAGGTAACTCATATGCTGCTTTAGTTCCAATAATTACTCCATCAACATGCATCTTCAATTTCAAAACTTCTACTAACTTTCTAACGTCCCACTGCAGGCGTTTTGCCAATGCTTATAGTAACTTATAAATATTGATCTTCTAGCGATGATAATCCCACATACCTTCATCATCCTATTGTTTTCTTATTCTCTTTATAACATGTGTTGTGAGATAATATTTTTTAGACTGTTAATGATATTTTAGTCGTTAATTAGAGCCAAAAATATCCCTCTTACATTTTGTGAAACTTAATGTACCTGTTACTTTAACTTTACGTTAGAGTCATTCTACTTGCCAATCTGACTCCATTTACTTATGCTACCATTTTAACATCGGTAATTATAGGTACAACGCTTAGCTTGGCGTCAATGACAGTGATGATTGTGCTTCAGTTGTCGTGTTTGACACCGAAATAACCAAGCTCACCTCAAAACCTGCATCAAATCTCATTTCCGAGGTATATGTGTCCATACTAAACAACTTCTCTGACTACCATTAAGTGTATCAGAAATCACAACACAAGTGAAATAAACGAACTCAGAATATAACATAGTGTACATGTTTGAGTAGACTTGAGGAAAATGAAACAATTTATTTTTCAGAAATGACAGATAAATCCACCAACAAAGATGATTCTATCTATGATAGAGAAAAAACTGATTGTTTAACATCTTTTTGTAACAAAATATAAAATATTATTCCATTTGTTTTATAGTATAAGATATTTTTAAAAGTTTCTTTTGTTTCACAATAGAAGATGTTTTGATATTTTAACATTAATTTTAACCTTATAGGAAACTTTGTAACCAATTTTAAAATTTTTAATGATTGGTTACATAAATTTTTAAATATTTTGAAAAAAAAAAATCAAATTTCTTAATTTTTGTACATTAAGTCAAAATATAATGTATTGTGAAACATAGCGAGTATATTGAGGGGTGATCCTGAGCACAGCCAAATGAAACAGTGGCTAGGGCCCCCAAATTTTTTTTAAAATTTTATATAGAGAAAGGCTCTCAAATTTATAAAAAAAAAAATTTTTATAAAACTCTTCCTAAATTGCTTAAGGACTCCAACATCTGAGGGACAGCCTGTTTTTATTATTACAGGTGATCTTCAAAATTTAGACATATACATTTCAAATTAAGCTAAACATACCCACCACTTTAGACAATCTTCAAGTTACAAATCACCAAACACACATAAGAAAAAAAAACAACAAAATCAGAAAACATGGAATGAAAGTTCTTCGCGAATATGGTTGTGGTAGTGTTTCAAAATGATACGCATCTTTCTTTCTAAAGTTATTTTCTTTCTAAAGTCATTTCTTACTCCGTTTCAGTTTAATTTACTTTTAGTTTTAAAAACATTATCACATGTTTCTCTTAATCGTCAATGCCTTTCTGCACAAAAAAAGGGGGAAAAAACATTTAAGAAAATAATGAAATAGTAATAATTAAAAAAATGTGAAACTAAATAAAAAACCTAGTGATTAGAAAAATCAACAAAATCCATGCATAAAAGTAAAACAGCTAAAAAAAGGAAAATCGAACGGAAATTTATAGACCGAACAGACAAGTTAAGCAATGACATTTGGTGCAAGGGTTCGTGCAGTAAGAATTGCTGAATTGTATAAAACCATCCTCTCCCCCATGTTAATCGCTGCTCACTGAAATCAAACGAACTATCCAAAAAGAAAAGACATGTAACGAAGAGGACAAGTGGGAGCTATGCCAAAATACAAAACCAAGAACACAGTTTAGATTTCATGAATATAATCACATATTCAGTGTATCTGTTCTTTTTTTTTCTTATTATAGTAAAAAAAAAGGAACAAGTTCATTTCTTCTGATCATTCATAAGATCTCTGATCTCAGAAAGCAAAAAAGAAAAGAACACTTCTACTCAGAACTCACTTGCTGTCTGAACCGGCGAGCACAATCCTGGAATCTCATGACCAGACCGCTACATTTCAACGGGTTCTCAACGTTCTCCTGGTAGCATTTCTTCCACGCTTCGTGATCCAAAGAGCAAGGCATTGGTTTCGGTTCCGGGATCTTAAACTCTTTCTCTCTCAGATCCTTAGCTCTCTCTCTCACTTCATCGACAATGCTCTTTTCTTGTCTCTCCACCTTCTCAAGAACCTTTCACTCTCTTTCAAAACGGATTTGATCGATCCCAGCTCCGTGTTTGCTGCTCCTTGTTGCGGAATTGGGAAGAAGAATGGTGGGGGCTGCGTCGGCTAACTCTGCCATTGGCTTCGGTTTCTCTGCATCATGGTGTGTTCTTGCTTGACCTGCATTGCTCTGTGGTGGTGAGACTTTGGGTTTGGTTCTCTTTGCCTTTCTCTTTGGTTTTTCGTTGCCTCCAGCTAACTGATTGATCAGCTTCGGAGTGATCTGAATTGTGTAATCGCCCATATTACCGGAGTTTCAATAACCTAAAACGATCAAGAAACAACAGTATATCTTCAAAATCTAATGCCTGAGTCACGATGTAAGCAAGGAACACAAAAGCTTCCCTAACCTCATACAGTTCCGACAGGTATTACAATATTCACATCTGGTTCGAGATCAAACATAGAAACCGAAATCAAACCAGATATGTAATAAAACCTAGCATCAGAAGTTGACTCTGGATCTAATGTGGCAAATTATGTAAAACCTAAGCAAAGAATCAGATTCAAGATTCGAATATATTAGCTTGGATCTTACACCAAGCATGAAGAACCTAGTTGGGAAACAAAAGATCAGGCGGAGACGATACCTGGTGGGAGAAGATCGGCGAACGGCGATTATCTCGTCAAAGCTTGTGAGATGGAAGACGAACAAGGAACACTTATTGGGCTTAGTTTACAGTAAGAAAGTACAAAATGGAGGCCAGTTTATTCTACGGGCCTATAAGGCCTTTACAACTCTAAATAGACACCTTTTTAAAGAAAAACCTAAAATCAGTTGTAACAACTATTTCAACTTAAATAAAAATAAATATATGCAAATCTTATATTTTTTGGAGTATTACTCTATGTATTTTCGTTTCAATTATATTGATAATTTTTATTAAGGTAAGTCCCTCAAATAGATCTTTTTGAATTTTTTTGTCATAACAATAGACCTCAAAGAAAAAAATAATTAAAATAGAGATTTTTATTTTTAAAAAATTAATTATTTTTTATTTTTATTTTAAATTTTAAACCCCATATCCAAAACCCCACCCCATAACTCTAAACCCTAATTCTAGATTAGTTAATCTAAAGGGTATAAATTTACATTTACACCTTTTAATAAAGTCTATTTTAATTTTTTCTCCTTAAAAACTATTTTGGTGACAAAACATTTTTAGGTACATCTTAGGGTATTCCTATTTTTTTATTAATACGAAACAAAATACAAAACAAAAATCAATAATTTGATTAATTTTAATCCATGGATTTTATTTACATTTTTGTTTGGCTTGATTAGTTTAATCAAACCAAACTGAAAAATCTTTAACCAAGAACACCCGATTTATCCACAAAATAATTTTAGTATAATGTGATAAAAATTATGATTTAACAATTATTTTATTTCATTTGGTTAGAGGAATTTTTATTGAGATATAAGCATAAATATCAATACTAAATATAAACCAAACACGAATGAAAGTGCAAAGTTAATATTAAGAATAAATTTAGGGAAATATCTCGGTGTTTTTCAATGTTTTCTAATTGTTCGTTTAATATGGTATATAGGATTTTTTTTGTCTTCTGTTTTGACACTTGAAAAATATAATCTTTTGCTGCTCTTGACAATTGACTCGAAAATATTCATTTTAGCTTTATTTATGTATAATTTCAGGGAAATATCCCGTAAATTATCAAAGTGATGGTAATATATTGATAATGTAAGGAGGCAGCCCGTTCTGAGATTTACCGGACCTCATACAAAATTAACAAATTATAAATATATATAAATTATAAACAAACTTAGAACAAAAAAAAACTTTAGAACAAACAAATTATATCAACTAAATTTGATATTATATATATATATATATATATTAATTTGGCATGTTTTGATATTTACTTTAATTTAATATATAAAATTATTATTTTTATTAAAAATATAACTTTTTTAAAGGAAGATGAAACCACAAAAATAGGCCTGATCCAAATATTTCATGGGGATGTAGTCAAGGCTGACACTACAAGGAAATTGGTTCTCTTTTATTATGGTTCAAACTATTTTTTGGGATGGAGATTTTTATGTTGATTCTTAGATATTGTTATATATTATGTTAATTTATTGTTATTTATTTTTCAATTTCTAATTTACATTTATTTGGTATTAGTTTTTAATTTAATTTGAAATAATATTTTTCTAGAAATTTTGATATTATATTAAAATATTGATTTCACATATTTTCTTTGTGTTTTCTTAATTTTTTGTGAACATTCTAACTATCATATAATCTCAAGTTTGGAAATCACATGTATTTTAAATTCATATAGCATTATTTTTTTAATCTTTTACATTCTTTAAGACATCATTTTTTATTTTATTTTAAAAAATAATTATATATCTCAAGATAGTTTTAATAATTTCAATTTTAGTAAATTAATTTATTTTATACTAATTATCGATGATGTGATATTTTCAAATGTTTTATTATTTTGATGATGCAAAAGGATTTATAAATTGTCAAATTTATCCCTTTATTATTGTGAGTGAAGTGCCTCAGAGACTTCCATATGAGTAGTTGAAGCTTTTACATGGAAAAATATGAGAACTATGTAAAGTCTTTTTTCCTTCAACAAAAAAAACTATGTTAACCCTTTATGTTAGGGATAAATTGTAAGGAATATTTTATTTTTCCTATTATATGGTCTTATATTTATCCGTTTTCTATTGAAATATTGCTATTTCTTAATATATTTTGTGACCAATAAAATTGAAAATAAATGAGTAATTCCTAATTTATCTCTACTTTGATGGACGGTTGAGATTAATCTAAAAGAAACCTTAAAGATAAATTAAGTATTCTCTCCACCTATAAAAAAATATCTTTAACACATCATAAAGATATTCTAAAAGCAACACATAAAGTTACAGGCAAGGCGAGAGAAACCTAAAAGTTCATAATAAGAGACTGAGTTGTTCGTCTTCAATTTAGGATTCAATCAGTTCAGGAAGATATCTCAGGCACAATGAATGCAAGTAAGTTTATAAACATTCATATTATGCTATTATATGATTAACCTAGATGTTTAAAGGTCTTAGGGTTCATGTAAATCTAACTTACATGTAGTATCAAAGAATGGTTATGTACATTTGTTTAATCCATTAAAAATAATAGATCTATGAACTAGATAACTGAAATTGATAGATCTAAGTATTATGATTTCTAGATCGTTTATGAGTTTAATTTTCGTATGCGTGCAAATTTATGCATTAGGGAATTATATTAGGCATGTTTAATAGAATCATGCGTTATCTGTGCATCCGAGATTATTATTTTCCTGCTAAAATAATCTTGCATAGTTTGTGCATATAAGAATTATATTTTGCTGTTTAAAAATAATCGTGCATAGTTTGTGCAAACCCGAATTATAATTTTTGCCATACATAATCGCATGTAAAAATGGATTTCTGTGAATTAGGATTTTCACAAACATTTCCTGAAAATAATGATTCGTGAAGTTTTTTGTGTAAAATTGATAATGATAATTGGTCCGTGCATAATTCATATAGAGTGTTTTGTTTATTCTGCATAATCATTTTCTACATAATTGGTGCAAAACCGATTTTTTACTTAAGTTATAAAAATTTCAATGCATAATTCATATATAACTAATTTATATATACAAAACACCTTAACCATAACTTGTACAAAATTATATTTCACATAAAGTGCTTATTAGGGTTTAGATCACCATAGTGACTTTACCCTATGCATGATGCAAATATATATCATTATTTAAAGTAAGTTTTTTTTATCTTCTTATGAATTATGTAGTTACCCACATGTAGACTATAACCATAAGAATTGATCAATAATGTATGGTGTATGTATTTTCTAAACTAAAAACATCCATATATGATTTGGTTTGAGTAATTCAATACATCACCAATAATGGAATAATTGTTATAGTGAAGGCTAAGGATATCCACATATAACTTAGCATGAATAATTTGGTACACCATTCAATAAAGTTTTATGAATCTATGACTTTGTCTAAGATTATGTGATTCCCACATGAATATTATAATTTCTTGTCATACACATTCAATTCTTAAGTGTTGATTAAGTTATGAAGCCTAATTAATTTTTGTTCTATCTCTAAAATGCAACATCTTTGCATGCTAGTTTGTCATCTATGGTATATTCTGTCCCAATCTTCACTGGAACCAACTTCTCAGAATGGAAAGAGAAAGTTGAGTTCACATTAGGTGTACTAGATTTGGATTTGGCACTTCGTGAAGAAGAGTCTAGCTAACTAATGAATGATAATATTGAGGAAGAAAAGACTTTCCATAAAGCATGGGAGAAAACTAACAGATTGAGCATCATGTTCTTAAGGATGACAATAGATAGCAAAATCAAAACTTCACTTCTAGTTGCAGAGAAAGCAAAGGCTTATCTAGTAGTTATAGAAGAACGGTTTAAGATCGCAGACAAATCCCTTACCAGGAAACTTATGGCAAATCTTACAACCATGAAACATGATGGCACAAGGTATATGCATGAAAGTTGCATCGAAATAACCAATCTTGCGGCTAAGCTAAAGAGTTTAGGAATGAGAGTGGGTGATTCTTTTTTATTCCAGTTTATCCTAAACACTTTACCTACTCAGTTTGGACCATTCCAAATCAATTAGAACACCATTGTTGAAAAATTGACGTCTACTGAATTGGCTAATAAACTAGTCCAAGAGGAATCAAGGCTTGGTCGTGAAGGTATTAAGGTTGCCTAGTATGTCCAAGGAGCTGGATCTATATATGGGAAAAGACATCAAATGAATCATAAAACAACACCACCGAAATTGAATGATTGTAATCAAGTCAACGAGAAGAAGGCAGGAAAGATGACCGATGCAACTTTTGCAAAAAAATTGGACACTTTCAAAAAGATTGCCTTAAAAGAAAAGAATGGTTTGAAAAGAAAGATAACCCTATGGGTTCAGTAAGCTTTTTTGAACCTAATTTTACTCATGTTTCTTCTTATACTTGGTGGATTGATAACGGTGCTAATTTACATGTAACTAATTCCTTGCAGGGATTCCTTACAACCTGGACCATAAATCCAAGTGAAAAATATATACTGATGGAGAATCGAGACAAAGCACTAGTTGAAGCTATTGGCACTTATCGTCTCATTTTAGATAATGGATTTTGTTTTGGATTTATTTCACAATCTTTATGTTTCATCTATTTTCCGTCATTTAGTTTCAGTAAGCAAACTTGATTTGGCTGGTTTTAAGTCTTCTCAAGGAGAGGGTTGTTTTAATTTATTTCCAAATTCTAATCAAATTGGTTGTGGAATATCAGTTAATGATATTTACAAGTTAAATTGGTTTGATCAAAATTTTGAAACGCATCTCACCATGCAAGATAAACGTCGACCTAAAACATTTGTAAATGATTCATATTTCTTGTGGCATAAAAGACTAGGGCACATTTCTAGTTAAAGAATCAAAAGATTGGCAAAAGATGGAATCATAACGAATCTTGATTTTACCAATAATAAAGAGTATAGATTGCATTATGGGCAAGCAAACTAAACACACTAAAAGATGAGCCACAAGAAGTACACAACTTCTTGAAATCCTACATACAAATATTTGTGGACCTTTTAACGTTCCAACTTTCCGGGGTGAAAAGTACTTCATTACTTTTATCGATGATTATTCACGTTATTGTTATCTCTATCTATTGCATGAAAAGTCTCAATTTATGGATGTTGTACAAATATTCATTACTGAAGTAGAGAGACAATTAGATAGAAAGGTGAAAATCATTAGGTCAGATAGAGGTGGCGAATTTTATGGCAGATATGATGAAACATGACAACATCCTGGACCATTTGCCAAACTCCTCCAAAAATTAGGAATCATTGCTCAATACAACGTCTGGTTCTCCATGGCAGAATGGTGTAGCTGAAAGGCGTAGCCGTACTCATATGGGAATGGTTAGATCGATGATGAGTCATGCTAATTTACCTTTATCTTTGCAAATGGATGCATTACGTACTGTAGTCTATATCTTGAACAGAGTTCCTAACAAAGCAGTTTCAAAGACTCCTTTTGAACTGTGGAAAGGCTGGAAACCTAGTCTATCACACCTCCAAGTTTAGGGATATCCAGCTGAAGCAAGAATATACAATCCGCATGAAAAGAAATTAGATTTCAGAATAGTTAGTGGTTTCTTTATTGGTTACCCTGAGAAGTTTAAAGGATATAAATTTTACTGTCCAACCCATAATACGAGAATAGTAGAAACCAATAATGCCAGATTTTATGAGAATTGTGAGACTAGTGGGAGTGATAAAGTTCAAGATGTGGTCATTCAAGAAATTAGGGTAAATATCCCTTTACCTTTAGTTCCAAATGTTGGAAATCCTCCTGTTGTTGAACCTTTTTACAACGAGGAAAACCAATTGAATGATCAACCACTACATGGTGAAAACATCACCAATAATGAACATGAAACACCAGAGGAGCCATCATTAAAAAGATCAACTTGTGAGAGAAGATTTGTTATTTCTGATGATTATGTGATTTATCAAATAAATAGTAGAGAATGAAATATTAAAAATCCGGTTTCTTATTCACAAGCCATGAAAGATGTTAATTATGACCAATGGATTGAGGCCGGTAAAGATGAAATAAAATCAATGGTAAGAATGAAGTTTGGGATGTTGTTCCATTGTCTGAAAGACACAAAGCAATTGGTGCACGTGGATCTATAAAACAAAGCTCGACTTTCATGGCAACGTTGAACGACGTAAAGTCAGACTTGTAGCCAAAGGGTTTAATCAGAAAGAAAGCATTGATTATAGTAAAACCTTTTCACTCGTGTCTAGAAAAGACTCTCAGAATTATCATGGCATATGTAGCTAAATATGGTCTCGAGTTACATCAAATGGATGTGAAAACCACCTTTCTTAATGGAGACTTACAAGAAAAAGTCTATATGTGTCAACCCGAAGGCTTCATAATCGAAGGTCAGGAAGACATGGTCTGCAAATTGAAGAATCAATATATGGACTTAAACAAGCTTCGAGGCAATGGTACTTATAGTTTGATGAAACCATTACGAAATTCGGTTTCAAAGAAAACATTGTGGATCCATGAATATACCTGAAGATTAGTGGGAGTAAGTTCATATTTTTGGTTTTGTATGTTGATGACATCTTATTAGCCAGCAGTGATCTTGGTCTATTACATGAGACTAAGAGTTATCTCTCTAAGAACTTTGAAATAAAAGATATGGGTGAGGCATCCTATGTGATAGGAATTGAGATATTCCGTGACAGATCACTAGGAATTTTGGGACTGCCTCAAAAAGCATATATTGATAAAGTTCTTGAGAGATTCGGCATAATGACATGTTCTTCTAGCATTGTTCCTATGCATAAAGGTGATATGCTTAATCTTAAGAAATGTCCGCAGAATGAAATGGAACGTAATGAAATGCAAAAATACCCTTATGCATCTCTCGTGGGAAGTTTGATGTATACACATGTTTGTACTAGACCTGATATTATCGACGCAGTTGGTATGCTGGGTAGATTTCAGAGTAACCTAGGACTCGCTCATTGGCAAGCTGCAAAGAAAGTTTTGAGATACTTAAAGGGAACAAGAAAATACATGTTGACATATCAAAAATCAACACATCCACAAATGGTTGGATTTTTAGACTCATATTTTGGTGGCTGCAAAGACTCTGAATATTGTGCTCTCGGCTATGTGTATCTCCTTAGTGGAGGTGCCATCTCATGAAAAAGCCAGAAGTTAGAGTTAATCTACACATCCACTATGGAAGCTGAGTATGTTGCATGTTATGAGGCTTCTATTCAAGGAACATGGTTGCAGAATTTTGTGTCAGAGTTTGGGGATTTGAGTTTTGTTGACAAGCCTCTCATTCTTTATTGTGACAATCAAGCTGCAATCTTCTTCTCTAAGCATGATAGAATATCTAAAGGAGCAAAGCATATGAACCACAAATATCTACCATTGAAGCAAGATGTCAAAATAGAAAAGTTTGTCATTGAACATATAGGCACTGAACTTATGGTTGCAGACATATTTACAAAAGTTTTACCTCCAAAGACTTTTTTTAATTACTAGGAAGTTCGGGCAAAGTCCTAATACCCGCAGGCCCAAAACCACATCATGTAATATTGGTTTCGTCCCAATTGTACCTCCAAAGACTTTCATTAAGCATGCTGAAAGAATAGATCTTGAGGATAACACTTAATTATGTTGTTTGTATGATTTAGCCTATGTATGACAATTATTTGAGCTCTTTATGAATTTTACATATTTTATATATTATGTTTCCAATGTGCACACACATTATTGTTGATTGGATTTCTGATAACAGAATGAGTCTTTATTTAAAGACATTAAAGGGACCACCACGAGACTCCTACTTATGTTTATGGTTTAACTATGAAGGTGGTCAATGCGGTAGTACATGGAAGGGGTCATGTTGCAAAATGATATGTGACCGCCATGACTCTCATTGATTACTAGACTAGTCAATGGACTTATGATGGCCAAATGAAAAATAAATTTATAGCATATTATGCCGGCCTTATGATTCCATAAAGAAAACATTAGTGGATCTTACTAACGACCAAGTGGGAAACTGTAAGGAATATTTCCTTTTCCCTATTATATGGTCTTATAGTTATTTGTCTTTTATTGGAATATTGCTATTCCTTAATATATTTGGTGACCAATAAAATTGGAAATAAATGAGTAATTTCTAATTTATTTCTACCTTGATGGACATTTGAGATTAATCTAAAGAAATCCCTAAAGAGGAATTAGGTCCTCTCTCCACCTATAAATACATATCTTTAGACCATCATATCAAGCTATAAGCAATGCGAGAGAAATCTAAAAGTTCCTAAGAAGAGATTGAGATGTTCGTCTTCCATTCAGGATTCAATCAATTCATGAAGATCTCTCAGACACAATGAATGCAAGTAAGTCTATAAACATCCATATGATTTTATTATGTGATTAACCTAGATGTTTAAAGATTTTAGGGATCATGTAAATCTAACTTACATAAATGTCCCACATCGAAAGTTGGAACGGATCCTAAGTAATATATAAAATAGATGAGCCAATTCTCTTATCACCAATTGATTTTAGGTTCGAAGCACATCTAACTTAACATGGTATAAGAGTCCGATCCATACAATCCAATCCGATCCATTATCGATCTAGCTCAAAGTTTGCCCATCAATTCTTATCTAAACATTTTGATATTGATGCTGAAAGAGCCTCATCTCAAAGGGACGTATTAGAGATAAATGTCTCACATCGAAAGTTGGAACATATATAAGATAGATGAGTCAATCCACTTATCATCAATTGATTTTAGGTTAGAATTTCATCTAGCTTAATATTTTAGTTCAGTTGAACTCTGTGACTCTAAAAGCACATAGATTTCTATTTGAAAAATCCCAGAAATACTGGAAACATTACAATATTTTGTAGTAAGCATGTAACTGATTTGATCTGTATGCAATCGTTTAAGTAGAAAGAATCAATTACTTTATTTATTTTCAAAAAAAAAGAATCAAATAGTTAACTACCTTTTCTCTTGTCCCTTCCAAGAACGATTTTCTGTGCATGTCTTTTTTCGGCAGACGTTGCATACCTTTTTTTTACTGTTCATAATTTTTAGATTTTTATCTGGATCAAATGCTGGTATGGATCACAAGGGGTCAAAAAATCTCATATGGACCTTTTTTTTTCTATTTAAAAAAAAAGTTAAAAAGAATCCAAAAATAGGAGGAAAAGACTATGAAACCTAAAAACTTCAATTTATTTACAAATCCAACCACCAAAGCCCACTAACCCGACCCGACCTGATTTGCTAATCCTAAATTCCCAATATCTCATTTTCCTTGAATTTCGAAACACCCATAACCAACCACGATCTCATCCCCTCTATCTCTCAACTCGATTTCGATTTTGAAACACCCAGATCCAAGCATCAATCATCTTAAATCTCATCCCCATCTCTAATTTTGTGTGTGCCATTCAAAAATGTCGCCGAAAAGGAAACTCGCCGGAAAGAAGAAGAAGGAAGGAGCGCCGGAGACGAACGACTCACCGGCGAGGAAGAAGAAACATGCGACGTAGAAGAAGAAGAACGACGCCGCCGTGAAGAGAAAAGAAGCGGCAGCGGAAAAAAGGAGACACCATGAAAAAAGAGAAAGATGAGGCAAAGAAGAAGAGGGAGAGTGAGGCCGCATATAAGAAGAGGAAGCGAGATAGTGGTTTCGACGGTGGGTCCTCGTAGAATCCAACCAAGAGGGCTCGAAATCGTGTGAGAGAAACCACAACATCTTCACGGAACATCAAGGCGATCATTACCCGGCACCATAGGCCAACGATTTCGAGTCAGCTACAAAAATTACCAACTCAGGCACCTAGTGAGGCCGAGAATCCACTGCAACCTCCAGTAACCTTACTTTCATTTTCAGGCTCTTCCACAAAGACTCCTTCACATCGTGTAGAAGACCACGATGAGGAGATTGGATCTAACAACAGAGATTCACGTGCACCCAAGGCTGCCATTAGCAATGACGTGCAAAGAAAGGTAAACATATAATTTAAAATAGTTTTGAATTTTTTAATGATACGATTGAACTAACAAATAAGTAGAAATTTTATAAGTAGTGTAACTAGTGCAAAAAAAAGAATGAAACTAGTTCAACTGGTAATAATATGTTGTAAAACATATTCAGTGGAACTAATATAAGTAGTACAACCACACTATTTATAACTAATATAACTGGTACAACATTCAAAAGTATAACTAGTTTAACTAATACAACTGAATATCATATAACTAATACAACTAAAAGAGTGAAAATGATGCAACTGATAATTGATACAACTATTACAGTATAACTAGTTTAACTAATAAACATGAGTATTGCTTAAGTAGATGGTTTTATTGATGTATAACTTGTCTAACTGGTACAACTAAAAAAACTTGTCTAACTGGTACAA
This sequence comes from Moricandia moricandioides, assembly GCA_905132885.1. Lineage (NCBI taxonomy): Eukaryota > Viridiplantae > Streptophyta > Magnoliopsida > Brassicales > Brassicaceae > Moricandia > Moricandia moricandioides. The sequence continues at coordinate 20,638 of CAJHQQ010003919.1, read as the reverse complement.
TTATGCATCTTATACATAGTTTGACTAGTTTATTTTGTATAATTGGTTTAACGATTGTTGTATAACTAGGCCTATTGGTACAACTAGTATTATTATTTTTAGTTTAATTAGTGTAACTGGTACAAATGAGTGATTTGTTTTGTATAACTCGGATATTTATTCAGTGTATTTTGTGTTTTCAGGTTGTGGAGGAGAATATGGACGTAGAACCAATGAGACATTTTGGTTTTTTCTTTAAGTCGAGTGAGTATGGGAAGGTGGATGTTGCTACTTCGTACTATACATACGTGAAAGGGTCGACAAGATTGGTTTGGGGTAAACGGTGTTCCAGTTAGATACTCCATCGGGAACATGGTCTCCTCTCTAGTTTAGACTGTAGAACATACCCTGAAAACTATCCGAGCATAGGGAGGATAAAGTTTGCGACAAAGCATTTTATGAACCTGTAGAAGAAGACTAAGGATAAGAAGAAGAAGAAGGGGAAGAAACATGGTCTGAGAGCGACAAGAGGTGAAGTAGACCTCATGTATGAAATCATGGATGAAGGGACTATGGAAGACGTGGAGCTGATAGATGATTCGGATAAGCCCGACATAGCCGTCGACGGTTAAAACCTATAACTTGTATGTGTGTGTGTTTAAAACCTAGAACTTACACGTGTGTAATTTGGTGGATGAACTATGTTGTTTATGCCAACAAGCTTGCATTTACATGTGTAACATTGGTACAACAAGTAAAACTAAATCAACTAAACCAAAAAATGTAAAATTAGCCCAACTAGTTAAACTAGTACAACTAGTGTTCAATTAAACCATGTAGGAGTTATCTAAAACACATTTAAAACGTGATTCACATTAAAAACAACACAAAATGATCGGGGAAAATTGTACATAGTTGTACTAGTTGTTTAGTTGAATTAGTTAGTACATAGTTGTACATTGGCAGTGAAATCGGAAAATATTAGTTGTATCATATAAAAAATACAATTACCTTAGTTGTACCACTTCTCTATTTTTACATACCTTTGCTCAGATACAATGAAATCATCACTATTGTTAAAATACTTTTCATGTATGTTTTCCAAAAAATATGTGGACAAACAAGTTAACAAACCTTAAAAGTATAAGGTCGATCATGCAAACTTACGTGATGGGTTTAGACTTGACAAAAAAAAACATTCTAAATCATAAGGAACCTATATAAGCATTTACCAGTTCGGCCATTTGATTGATATATTTTCATACTAAATAAATTATGGAATCTTTCAAAATATAAAACTAAAGAGTTGTAGTTATACTAGTATTATAATATATAGTTATACCAGTTGTACCAGTAGTACAACTAAGTTCTTTTAATAATACGTAATTGTACCAGGTTTTGAGTTGTACCAGGTTGAACGTAGTTGTACTCTGACTCTGAAAGTGAAAAACTTAGTTTTAACATAAACAAAACATAATTGCATCAGTTGTACCACTTACTTACGTGTCTGTACTATGTTTTACATCTTTTGGATTCATAAATTTTGTAAAACTATGCTTGGTGTTTTTTTTCCAAAATATTTTGGCTAAGTAAGTAAACAAACCTTAAAAGTATAAGATAGATCATGTAAATTTATGGGATGATGTAATAATTATCAAATTTGTTTTTTTGCAAATCTTTAAATAAATAAAGAGAAAACCTTCTCACCACTTAACGATTTGGATATTTGATTGTTATTTCAAATTATGAGTGGCTTTGAAATTGTGTTTAGTTTTAATTTTAAGGCATTTGGTATAGGGTTTTTAGTAATTAAACCCTCCAACTAAAGATAAATCGTAAAATAAACCCTCAACTAAAAATTCTACGAAATAAACCCTCAACTTTAGTTCCGTTAACGTATGTTACCCTCCGTCTAAAATTCCGTCACGGAGGGTGACATATGTTAACGGTTTATAAGTTGAGGGTTTATAATCCTGAAAAATTAGTTGAGGGGTTTTCTTACGATTCAACAATAGTTGAGGGTTTTTATCACAAAAACACATTAAATATTTTAAAAGCTTTATTATCATTTATGCATTGTTTAAAATTGAGTTATAAACTTTTAAAACTAATTTATAAATGTTAATACATTATTTTATTATTTTTATAACTAATATATAAAAAAAATATTTTAATATTTTTACAAATGATTAATAAGGATTAGTGCCGGTCCGAATATTGTATGGGTTGGAAGTTAAAATTTGTCTGAGCCTATAAATTAATAAAATTCATAAAAAATACGGGAATAAAAAAATAAAGCAGAGAGAAATATTCGAACTGACCATCTCTACATTGTTAATGAACATCCAAAACCAATTTTGCTAAGGGATGTTTTTAAGAAAAATGGACGATAATATACTTATTTACTTATGAATCATTAAACAAAAATGACAGTTATTTTTAAAAATAAGAAAATTATAGACCATTTTTATTAAGAATATCTCTCAGCAAAATTGGTTCTGAATTTCATTAAAAATACAGATATCGTTAAGTTCAAATACTTCTCTCTACTTAAATTTTTTATTCCGATTTGTTCTATGAATTTTATTTATTTATAGGCCCATAAATTTTTTAACTTCCAACCCATACAATATTCGGACCGGCACTAAGCCTTATTAATCATTTGTAAAAATATTAAAATATTTATAATTTTTTATAAATTGGCTATAAAATTAATAAAATAATGTATTAAAATTTATAAATTAGTTTTAAAAGCTTATAACTCAATTTTAAATAATTCATAAAGGATAATAAAACTTTTAAAATATTTAATGTGTTTTAGTGATAAAAACCCTCAACTATTGTTGAATCGTAAGAAAACTTCTCAACTAATTTTTCAGGATTATAAACCCTCAACTTATAAACCGTTAACATATATCACCCTCCGTGACGGAATTTTAGATGGAGGGTAACATACATTAACGGAACTAAAGTTGAGGGTTTATTTCATAGGATTTTTAGTTGAGGGTTTATTTCATAGGATTTTTAGTTGAGGGTTTATTTTACGATTCATCTTTAGTTGGAGGGTTTAATTACTATAAACCCTTGGTATAACTAGTAATAATGGCTCAACTTTGCTAAATTTAGTATGGATGGTACATATAGTTGTACCAGTTTTTGAGTTATACAAAATTGCATATATTTATACTTTAGGTGTGAATTAGAAAAATTAGTTGTACCATACACAAAATATAATTTCATTAGATCTACCAATTATTTACGTACCCATACTATTTCTAACATATTTTCCAATCATAAGTTTGATAAAAATATTGTGATTATTTTTTCTAAAATAATGTGATTAAAAATGTAAATAAATATTAAAAGTATAGATCATGTAAACTTGTGGGATGATATAATAACTGGGAAAAAAAATACAAAACTTCAAATAAATGAAGAAAAAACTTAATGACTACTTAACAATTTAGATATTTGATTGTTTTCATATGTAATATCCAATTGATTTTGAGTTATGAGTTACCCGTTGTATCATCTCCTATAACTCACTCTACTACAGTTTCATGATTTAACTTAGAGTGTGATTTACACTAAAAGACACTTTATGAGTTTTTATTACAAAATAGAACACTTATGACTACTAAGGTAGTTTTAGTTGTTATTTTACATTCATACCCTTAATGAAACAAACCAATTCATGCATTTGTGTAGTTTCTTTATGTCCTATTTTAGTTTTAAAATATTTAAATTTTTAAATTGAATAACCCAGAAAACCATTTTATTATTTAATTTGACTTTAACAGAGTTTTTTTAATTTGACCAAATCTGAAAGAGATTATTGGGATGATGTTGTGGGTTAGGACGAAGAATCGGAATCCGGGATGGCGAGCCGAAGCAAGCGATGGGGGAAAGATAGAGTTGACCAGAAGACGGGGCTGTGGTGACCGAAAAAGCAGGGGTAAATGTTTGGCGGAGAAGAGCCATTACATTTAAGTTAAAATCAATAAAAACTCAAAAGTTATGAGAAAACTTGTTTTGTTTTGCTTGGCTTTGGGCTATCCACTAAGCTATACAATATTGCAAGTTATTGAGTTAAAAACGCAAAAAAAAAATATGCGAAGAAAATCAATGGTGGCTCCAAAGTACAGTTGCAAAAATTGTTGGAACCCTTAATAAGAAGACGATAATTTAATTACAAAAATGCCATTCATCAAAACTATTAAAATGAAGCAAAACTCGCCGAGGCATATGAAACCCGGTTGTGTAGACAAACTGAAGTTTAGCTCACTATCAGCAGACACTACACACTAAATTGAACACATTCACAAAACATTGTATTTTAAATTTCATTTTTACATAAAACACTCGAATCTGCGGATTTAGTCTGAACCGAACCAAATGTCTTTGTACACGTGGACATGGAGAGTCAAAAAAATCATTTATCTACAATTCATGTTTGTGTACACTAGTACATTGGGTATGTGGATGTGTACATAATGTCATTGTACAAGTGGACATAGAGAGGCGAAAGTCCTTATGTACATTGTCTAGTCTAAATATTTTTTGTACGTGTTAGCATTGGCGTGATGACGGCAGTTCCAAACGTTGCATAGGTTTGGTTCTTTAAAGAAAACTCTTCTTTAAATGGAAAAATAAAAAAGAAAACAAAAGTTATGTTTTAGAAATGTGCACACCATCATTTAGGTGTACAATACAAATTATATGTACACATGTACCGTGTGAATGTGGTGTACATATGGATATGCTGGTGACTATTTAAAAAAAAAAGAACCCGCAAATATGATATTGCAAATGTACACAAAGTATTGATTTACACATAACATCTCAAATCCCAGAAAAAACAGTACAAAACATTTAAAAGGCACAAGGTATAAGGCGTGGTGTCAACATGGACACGGTGTGTTGGAGTGTCTTAGTAACTAAAGTTGCAGGGGGAAGCAAGAGCACTTAGTTTCCCTGATTATTTCCATAAACCAGGTATCTAAAGTTGTGTCCTTGCATTTCCCGACTTCCTTTTGTGACTTAGATGCAACTCTAGTCTTTAGCTTCTACGAGGGTAACATTCATATGATGGCTATGCTTATCTGCAATTGATCTTGCAGATTCTGTTCCTTACCGGAATCAGTTTCAACTCTTTAGACACACCAGATTTCTCATAGTTTTTGAGAGATTTCAAAACCCAACAACATTTCTGAGCTTTGATTGATTCAAGAGAGAGATTACAAAACCTAAATAATCAAAATAAATATTTCAAAACCAAATCAAAACCCTAACCACCTCTTTGTATTGGTCGCCGCCATGAAGAAGCAACGCCGGATCAACACCCCTAACCGTCTCTTTCTCTTCGTCGCCGCCGTGAATAAGCGAGACCCTGAGCCAATAGTCGACAATGTCTTGATCCCAGAAGTCTGGGGCCAGAAAGAGAGAATCTTGGTGGTGATAGGCTATGACATCTAAGCTTTGAACATCCATCATCACGAGATTAATTTTTGTCCAAGATGGCACATGAAAAAACAAACAGATGCGGTGGTTGATGTACAAAGAGAAGGATGCTTTATTGGGAGCAAAAAAATAAATAAATATTAAATTGATTAGTATATAGTTACGATTTAACTAAAAATTAAATAAGAGAAGTTCCAAGGACATGTTGGTATTTTCATGTGTTAAAGTATATGAAAAAGTTGTTAAAGTGTATGAAAAAGTGTCCTAAGAGCAAGAAGTGACCTAGACTGTAATAAGAAACTTGAAATGTGTTTTAGACTGTAAATGTTTCTTTAACTTACAATAGTACCATATTAAATTTTGAAAGAATTACATTTTAGGTCACTTTTTTAGTTCTTTATTTCATTCTAGGCCACTTTCTTCTACTAGAGCACTTTTCTTTAAAGAGCACTTGATTCCTAATTTTTTTTTGTTTAACTCTAACTATCACGTTGACTAACTGAACTTTAAAAGTGAGGGACATTTGTTCCCATCTATTGATATTTTTGATATTTTGATGGTCAAGATTCAACGAACCAGATCTGGATCTTTATTTTTTCTTCTTTCTCTTAATTTTTTCTCTGTAACAACGAAAAAAACAATAGCTAAAAAACTCATTTCTCTCTCGATTTGATTTTAGTTTTCTCACATCATGATTCATGATTATCCATCACACATGAGTATTATCAGCTTCTGATCTTATCTTGCCACTTTTCTTCTCACTGGCAGATTCATAACAAAGGGAAGAAGATGAGAAGAAAAGTTTATGTGAAAAGAGTTAAGATGACTGGTTCAATCAAGATCCCGAGAAATCTCAGTGAAAGAATGTTTTGTCTGGTTACAGTAATCTTAGCTTATATTCTTCATGTTCTTTAAAGTTAGGGATTTTGAGAGACCTTGTGAAGACGAAGAGGAAAAGTCCATGGAGGAGATGATGACAATAGTGTGATCGGAATTGGGGGAAATTATGATACTTTTGGAAACAAATATTTCTCTTTCATGTTTTTGGTTTGTTTGTGTGCTAAAAGATGATGACTGTGATTCATCCTCTTCATTTTTATAGTTTTTTTAGGTTGCAGCTGTTACACATCTCATTGCGGCTGCAAAAATTTTGTTTTATGCTATACATGTCCATCTATAACTTGTGAATTTCAATGTGACAACAAAAAGCTCAACTTTATGCTTATGGCTTGATGTACTCTGTTCTTATTACATTTTTTATGTGTCATACTATATATAATATGTTACTTTGGTCGTACAATGTAAATGCATGTTATAAATTTTTAAATGTCTAATTGCAATTTATACCATGGTAAAGTGAATATGTCGTATTGGTAAACAAGTGTACAAGTAGATATCTTGAGTTACTTGTAATATTTTGAGATATAATGCAACATTTCAAAATGCTTTCTACATTTGTAGAGCCACATTTGTAAATAAGTCCACCTTACACAATTTCATGTGGACAACAATATCATAGTGTACATGATGTTCATGTGGACACCATCATCAAAGTGTACACGTGTACACAATGTTCATATGAACACCATCAAAATGTATATGTGTACACGATATATTCAAATGTACACTAATTCAAAATACTTCCATGCATACTAATTAATAAATGTCAACATATGCACTAAACACGACATATCATTATTATCGGTAGTATATTGGGTTATAAATTTTATTTCCAATAAAAATAAAAAGTTCATAGTCCCTTTAAATAGATTGGTTGACAAAGATCAAGATGCGATATTCCTCCAATAATAATCACTTTTCCAATGTATATTTTTGTTTATCTCCTAAGGTTCTAAGATCATGAGATGAAAGAAAGCTATCAAAGGCATAGAGAAACAAAGAGAAGTAATGACACAACATATGATATATAATTTCTATCCTTTCGATCCAATATCCGCAATCCACCCATATGTGTACAGCCTCACCACAAACATTGAGGTGTTGTTTATTTCTCATCTACAACTAGTTTTTTTATTCACGTACATGTACAACTTAGATAGTGTACACAACCAAGTCGTACACCCTTTCTTATGTACACATGTACAACACAAACATCATTTACGCTCGTGTACATTTAAAAAATGCCTACATCTCAAAATACAAACACAAATACAACTACGTTTACCATTGTACACATGTACACCACATATTGAAGTGTACAATCTACACCCTACCTCAGTGGGTATAAACCAAACAATGACCACAATTCAAACTTCTTCTTAATTACGAACTGCCTCGTAAGCATCTCATGCATTAGTTTCGCCGAGAACGCACACTTTCTCACCGGTAACCTAAAAAGGTCGTCAAAGCATGAACCAAACAGACTCTCCATCTCTTGACTACCTTCAAGCACATCCCTCACAACCAGAAGGTACTCCAAAGATGAGTAACAATTGAGCCTCTAGCTTAGAAATCGGTCCATCACAAACGAACGCGTCAGAACAGTCTCATTCACCACGTCCTCGTGTTGAGTCTCATCTGCAACACGTTCAACCGATTAGCAAAATTGAAACCAAAATTAGATTAAAACCCTAAATTCAAGCCAATTACCAAACAAAAAACTTACTAACCCTCGGGTTTCTCCTTCTCGTTTTGCTTTATTCCCCTCGTCATTAGACTTTTTTCAAATCTCCACCGCCAATTTCTCTGTCATTGGGAAGAAACTTCGATGTCTTAGAACCATAACAAAAATTTTTTTTTTACCTTTTTACGGGTCCAATATAAATTATGAACCAAATTTAACTTGGTCTTGTGTCCACCACCCTATCCTTTATTTTTTTAAAAAAAATTGAACGCTCTAACCAACCTAACCAGCAATAAATGTCACTTTACTTAAATGTCCATCTGTACTTTCGCTTTTCCAGAGAGAAATGAGTCTTCAACCACTGAAAAGTGTCTTGGTAGCATAATGTGCTCTTGGGTGTAATAAAAACTGGTGAACTGACTATTTGTGTTAATAACTCTTAAATTTTCAAAACAGATTTCTTACGTTGACATTAACCTTAACTAACAATTTTCAAAAGTTGGGTTATCAAACTAACCAATATATTGATATTTTATAAGTTTAATGAATTGGGCGTTTTTTAGTTCATTGAAGTATTTTTAAAATGCATTTAGATGTTTATATTATATATACATACACATTTGCATATCAAAGGGGTTGGAGTGTACATTTGAACATTCATGATTAATTCAAGTAGATCTATATGTACTTTAAATAGTTTGGAGCCAAATTGAGAATAATATAAAGCTAAAGGACCATAAACAAAAAACGGAAACTTGAGAGACAGTGGCGATTCGTGATCACTGATGATCGATGTCTTAAATCGAGGTTGGTCGTGGCTCATCAACGCGCCGGAGGAGTCGCGAAAGAAAGCTGAGGAGAGATCGCGGCGTCGGATCGAGTAAGGGATGTCGCGGTTTCAGTTGCCGGTGGATGCTTCATCTTCGATGCACACATCGTGGAGTCGGTTGAACACACGGAAGAGCAAAAATAGAAGACGACGCAGAGGGACCACTGAGGCTGTTGAAACCAGAGGCGCAGCAGAGATGTTAACGGCGCGGAAAAGCAGAGGAAGAAGAAGATTACGCCGGCAAACATAATTTTTATTTAATCTTATTTTCATTTATTTAATTTCATTAAGTAAGGTCAAATCTCTCAAATAGTCCATTTTAAGTTTTTTGTCACAAAAATAGATTTTGAAAGAAAAAATGACTAAAATAAACTTTTTTATTTTGAAAATTTTAATATTTTTAATTTTTAAACCCCAACTCCAAAATCCCCAACCCATAACTCTAAACCCTAAGTTTAGATTAGTTAACCCAAATGTTTAAATATATATTTACATCCTTTAATAAAATCTATTTTGATCATTTTTCTCTTTGGGTGCTATTTTTGGGACAAAAACATTTTTAAGTCTATTTTGATCTTTATCTCTAAAAGTAAATTATATAAAAGAGGTCCATATAGATTAAGTGGTTGTAGTAGAATTCCTTATAGCCTACAGAGCCATATAAGATTAATTGGTTTTTTTTTTGCTCAATAACCAATTTTGGAGTATAAATTAAGTAAATGACAGTGATTTTGACATAATGTAAAAATTAACATTTACACCACAATTCATCCGGTTATACCTTTTCTCTTTGCCATTATCCGGTAAAAATGTGTTCTATGTATCCACGTAGTCAATGTAATATATGGTCAAAAATATGCCTAAAATTATTTCACATGAAAGAATAAGGAGTCATCCACGTCACATGTTTATTGACCACTTACATATGCACTAAGTGTTTTATTCCATATTGTCGAAATAGTATAGGATTATAACTTAACCCACAACATATACTATTAAACATTATCCACACCCCAATACCTATATACTAAATCCTAAATCCCAATCTAAACCAAACCCAAATATAAATTATAATATATATTCCATATTAAATAACAAGGAGCCATCCACAAGTTTATTGACCGCATAAATATGTATCAAGTGTTCTATTCCATATCGCCGAAGAAGTATATGATTTAAACTCTGTTTACAACTCCTAAATATTAAAAATTAGCCGAACCCCAACCATAAACTCTAAACTTCAATCACTAAACCCAAACCTAAATATAAACTATAATCTATTTTATAATATTATAATTAAGCTTAAAATCTGAAAACAATATATAGTATTTTGTAATACTATACTGATATAATATTATAAAATGAAAAGTAGAATAGACTTATGAGTTAAAATCATTTGTGTGACTCTCTAATAGACACAAGTTATTTTGGAACATAATAATTGTTTGTTTCTTTTTATTTATTTTTTTGCAGGTTTTCCTAGTTACAATAAAGGATAATATGGTAATATTACATAAAAAACATGAGATATAGTAAAAAAGTAAGGCTTTTAGCTATAGATTGAATTATATTTTTTTTGGTGGTCATTGAATGCAATTTCCTAAGATTAATGTCCTTTTTATGTTGTTGACCATTGACCATTGACCAATAGTTTTCATGTTGATTAGTGTGTCTTTTCTTTTCTTTTCTTTTCATTAGTGTGTCTTTCCGACCATATTCCAGCAACTGTCGAGAAATAATAGTGTCGGATTTATTCGGTTGAAGATTGGTTCATACGGTTTTCTTGATTCATGTTTAAATCGTTTCCTTTACGCCATTATCAAATTCAAATAGAACTGTTTCTGTTTCTGTTTATGTTCGTCCAAATTATGAAGCGATGACACTATTACCAAATATCAACGACAATCCAATAAATCACGAAAGGCTGCCATGTCGAATATGCAGAAGTGTAGGAAAAGAAGAAAACATAACTATTTGGAACATCTCTATGTCTAATTTCAAAGAAGACAAATTTAAAAACCAAATCCTTATTGAGGAAATTGCATTTTTACAATATTTTTTTGAGAATGCAGACTTCAACAAACAAAAGCTTTGAGTTAGCGATGTTGTGTTAAATTACATAGATAATTATCGAATGAGAATAGATTTAGTTTTTTTATTAGTCAATAAGATTTATTTTATAAAGCAACGCTAAATTCATTTTATGTTACCATTTTAAGTATATGACGCATATGTTATTTAGAGTATGCTTACTCAGAGGAAAAATTTCAGTTTTACCACAAGTTTGATACCACTTTTCAAAAATATCTTAAATTTGTAGTGAAAACAAACTAAAATAATTATTCTAAATATTCATAAAATATTTAGAAACTCAACCCCACTCCTTTAATACTAAACTCTAAACAATAATCATTAAAATGTAAATCCAAATGTAAATATATTTTTGATTGAGGGTATTTTTGAAAAGTGATGCTTAACTTGTGGTATTCTTAGCAATTTCTCTTAATCCAATTCTATATTTTACTCCAAAAGTGATTTTAAAATAAGAAATGTTCCACTCTTATTCTATTTTTAATTCCATAATGGAGTAAATTTATTTTTATTTCATGAATGGAATACTTCATAATAAAATAGAGTTAAAGTAAATTCAACTCAATTATGGAGTTACTCCATTTTGGAAGAGAAAAAGAAGTTTTACATAAGATATTTTCTATCTTGTATTTCTCCCCTGAAGATATGTATACTGATGATGTAATTTTATTTTATTATTAATGAAATAGTTTGTGAAAAAAACAAAGAGGAAATTTCAATTATAACACATGTTTGATACCACTTTGCAAATTTACGTCTAGTGAATAACAATTTTCAAAAATACTTTTAAATTATGATGAAAATAGAATAAGTTATTTTTTCTAAATATTTATAAAACATTTAGAAACTCAGCCCCACCCCTTCATCACTAAACCCAAAACAATAATCACTAAAGTATAAACCCAAATGTTAATATATTTTTGAAAAATAGTACTTAACTTGTGGTATTCTTAGCAATTTCTCGAAAATAGATATTTGAACTGATTTTGCCAAGAAAATAAAGTTTCTGAACTAGTGCATTTGAATGAGATTTTAAAGCGCTCATATCAAGCATGATGGACATTTCAGAATTAAACTAACCCAAAATAATCATGAGAAATTGTTAAGAATAACATAAGTTAATTATCACTTTGCAAAAATATACACTATCAAAAATATATTAATATTTAGGTTTACGCTTTAGTGATTATTGTTTAGGGTTTAGTGTTAAGGGGTGAAGCTGAGTTTTTAATTTATTTATAAATATTTTTAAAAATTAATAAAGTCTTTTTTCATCAAAAAATTAAGGTATTTTGAAAATAGTCATTCATTAAAGGTAAATTTGAAAAGTGGTATCAAACTTATGGTAGAAATAAAATTTCTCCAATAATCCTCCAATATATTAATCGATAAGTCACTTAACGGATTTCTGTATACATGTCATTCATAGGTGAATTGTTACTTCAATTGTTATAATTTGATTTGTCGATGAATTTTTGCATTTTTATTTATTTAATTCAATTCTAAAAAAAGAAAATAGCAATAAACCTACTTATAACAGTAAAAAAATAAAAAAAATATTATTAATAAAAATATATTCCTAAATTAATAATAATTTTATTATCAAATATATCCAATAATAAAAAATTTAACTTGAAACATCAGATTTTAAATTTTTTTTTGAATATTTTACCTCTTTTGAATATTCAAAATTTAGAGTCATATTATTTTGTCTTACAAAAATGAGAATTTATATATATTTGAAGATTTTTTATTATAGAAAATATAATCGAATACATATTTATCTTACATAATTTTTAAATGACTAATACTATTGTTAACAAATACATTCAAATTTCTATAAATGAAACATTTTATATTCGTTTACGTAACAAAATAAAACAAACTCATAAAATTTCTATTTAAAGTCAAAATATTACCAAAGAATTAAAATATACATTCAGTGGAATATTTTTATGACTTAAAATTAACCCAAATTTCCATATAAAATGAAACTTCTTATTATCATATTAAATATGATTAGTATTACTATTAATGAGTATTAGTGTATAAACTATTAGGAGTTGAATCTTACATAAAAAATATCAGTAAAAATTTTCATTTAAATTAAGGGGAAATTTCAATTCTACCACAATTTTGATACTACTTTTCCAATTTACCATTAATGAATGATTATTTTCAAAAGTACCCTAAATTTATGATGAAAATAGAGTAAAATAATTTTTCTGAATATTTATAAAACATTTAGAAACTCAACTCTACCCCTTTAACAATAAACCTTGAACAATAATCACTAAAGTATAAATCCAAATGCTAATATATTTTTGATTTGAGGGTGTTGAAAAGTGGTACTTAACTTGTGGTATTCTTAGTAATTTCTCTTAAATTAATGGAAATCATACATATATATTTTAAAATGCTTATAAATTTATATTTTTGAAATAGTCATGTAAACTTAACCTACAAACCATATCAACTATATATGTTGTGTATGTAAATTTTTAATTAGTCCATGTCATTTTACTGATTTTTTTTTATTTTTAATGTTTATGAACTCTCCATTAGCCAAAATTATTCCGTTATTTATTTCAAAAAATTTCAAAAAATTTCATATTTGACATTCTATGGCCCATGTGGTGATTGAGTTTAAGCCACATTAGCCAAAAAATTGTTTTGGAATTTCAGAAATTATTAACACGTACATATTACTTTTTTAGCAAATATTATTTTTGTAATCGTGTACTATTATTTTTAGAAAATATTATAATGATGTGTGAAGGTCATGTAATACTAATTGATTGATATATAGAAATCAAAATTTTTAACAATACATAAAATATAAATTTGATCACAATGTAAAAAATAATTATGGTTGTTGACAGAAAATTAATAAAATACTAAAAATTCATACTTATACTTTTAAATCATAAGTATAAACTATATAAAATATTAAAAACCTGTTTATTTTAAAAACTATCTGAAACATAAATTCACATTCAATTTTCAAAAAATAAATTATAGCTTTCTAGTAGCAAAAAAATTATTATATTATATTATATTAACATTTTAGAATTATTTGTATCCGCGAATTCGCGGGCAAACACCCGGTAAAACTTTAAATGACGAAACTTTGGACTTGCACAAAAAGAAAAGTTATAAAAATGTTCACTGATTTTATTTTGAACTTTTATTAATATAAGAGTATCCAGAACCTATCGAAAACCCTTACAATTCCATTAAAAAACAGTATTTTTCTCTAGATATAAAAATAAATTGAAAACAATGACACATATCTGTATAAATATTGAAGAGTAATAAGAATCAGTTTCTCACAACATGTAGATCAAACTCAAAACGTAATTAAATTCTTAATTAGTTTCCGACAGAAGATCCCGAACCATACACAAAGTTTACTAGTCTACTTAAGGTTTTTATGAAAGAAAAAGAATGAAATAAGCGTAGATTATTATTCTGTTGAATATTATAAAGGTGATTTATGTTTATATATTTGTGTGTAAAGAAAATTAATGATAAGGGAGAGAGAGAGGTTGGACATTTAAGGAGAGAGAGAGTGAAAGAGAAATAAATGTCTTGTCTTTATAACACAATAAAGTCACGGAAGAGAGTGAGAAACTTTGTTGTTGATTTCTTATTATGTTGTTGTTACAAAGTATAAAAGAAAGGGGCATTTACACTAGAGGAAAATAAGTAAAGATATTTCATGTCTCAAGAGGAAATTGACACTTGTAAATGACAAGGACAAATATTTTGCAGGTTTAGAATTCTTCCATAATTATTATCTTCAACACACCTCCTTGATTATCCATTTTGGATATGTATTGCCTCGTTAAAAACTTAGGCATGGAAAAATCTCATGGGGTAAAAACAATGACGAAGGAAAAATAGTACAGTGACGTAATCTCTCCCTAAGAATAATGGACATAGCTTTTTCTTCACGTGTGATGCAAATGTCGCATCCTGATACCATAAACGCGTTCTGGGAATTTCGTAGTGGGAATGGCCTTTTTAAACTAGTCGGCCGGATTGTCGCATGACCGTACATGATAAATGCCACTTCTTGATTTTTTTCTAGTTCTCGTATGTATGAGAAAAATCTTAGAGAACCATTCTTTCTTTTGTCACTCTTTAATTAACCTTCTTTGAGTTGAGCAACACAAGCCGAGTTATCTTCAGGAAATTTTTTTGGCTCCTTCTTAATAACTATTCCACTTGCTTCTTGTATTTGGTGACTCATTGGCCTAATCCACACACATTCCCGACATGCTTCGTGAAACGCTATAGTTTTTGCATGATTCAAAGAAGTCACAATCAGAGTTTGTTTCTAGGAACGCCAAGAGATCACGGTTCCACCAATTATAAAAACGAAGCTTGTTTGCGATCGAGCTTTAAGAGGATCTGATAAGTATCCTGCATCTACAAAGCAAACCATACCAAACTTGGATTTTCTATGATAAATTAACCCTTAATCAACTATACCTTGAAGGTAACGGAATACATGATTTATTCCATTCCAATGCTTGCGAGTATGAGAAGAACTATATCTTGCAAGTAAGTTAGTAGCAATAATAATATCATGTCTAGTACAATTTGCAAGATATAAAAGCCCACCAATAGCACTCATATAAGGTACTTCATGATGTAATATTTTTTTTCCATCTTCACATGGTGTAAAAAGATCTCCCTCAACATTGATAGATCTATTAACTATTGTAGTATTCAAATGAGTCGCTTTGTCCATATAAAAGCATTTCAATATTCTTTTCGTATAATTTGATTGATGCACAAATATTCCTTCTCGGAAATGCTCAATCTGGAACCCAAGACAACTTTGTCTTGTCGAGATCTTTTATTTCAAACCCTTCTTTCATATGAGTTTGTGCATCATCAACCTCCTTTTGAGTACCAATAATTTTCAGGTCATTAACATATACATCAATGATCACAAAGCCATATGAGGATTTCTTAACAAAAATGTATGGACATATCACATTATTCACATATCCTTTTCTCAATAGATACTCACTTAAGCGATTGTACCACATGCTCCAGATTGCTTTAATCCGTATAGTGATCGCTGTAACTTGACCGAAAAAATCTCCCTGGATTTTGTTTTCAATGCTTCTGGGATTTTCAATTCTTCAGGGATTAACGATCCATACAAATATGATGTCACAACTTCCATGAGGTGCATCTCAAGATTTTTAGATTTTGCTAGGCTCATCAAAAATCTAAATGTAATTGCATTCATTACAGAGGAATACGTTTCCTCAAAATCAATTCCCGGTCTCTGAAAAAAACCTTGGACAACGAGTCGGGCTTTATATCTTGTTATTTCATTATTTTCATTTACCTTTCTCACGAATACCCAACTAAATTTATATTCTTAGGCGTTATGACTACATGTCCAAAGACATCCCTTTTATTAAGGGAGAGTAATTCAGTTTGTATGTCCATCTTCCACCTCTCCCAATCATGTTTTTTATGACTTTCTAAAATGGACCTTGGATCTCGATCATGTTCATTATCGGTCTCTTTGGACACAGAAAAAGAGAACATTCCATCAACATCTTTTATCTTATTTCTGATCCATTATTTTTCATCTCGGGCGTAGTTGATGGAAATCTCATATTTTTCTGTTCCCTCCTCGTCATCTAGATCATTTTATTTATTTAGTTCTTCTTAAACCTTTTCACTTATGTCTTCTTCCAAATATTTTTCATTAATAGTTTCTTAAGGAACCTTTGCATTTTGCTCAATCAATTTCTTTTTATTTCGGGTATTTTTTTCTTTGGAATCCGCTTCTCTCCCTCTCTTTAACTGAACCCTAGGTTCATTTATTATGTTTCCATCAGTTTGTTCTTTAGGAACAACGACTCTTGATGAAACCTTTTCAGCGGGTATATATGATTTAGTCTGCCTTCTTATATCTGTGAACAGATCTTGTAAATAGTGTATCAAATTATGCAAATGCTCAATTTTCTAAACTTCTAGCTCTCGTTGATTTGTAGGGGGATCAAGGTGTAAGAACGAAGGTGTAAACCATGTAATCTCTTTAGGAATTTCTATAATTCCTCTCCCTAATGCTGTAAATTCATCCTCATTAAAATGGAAAATGACAAACTATGCCATAATTATATCATCAGTTACCGTTTCAAGATACCTTATTATACTTGGTGATGTATAACCCTTATATATTCCCAATCTTCTTTGTGGGTCCATTTTTGTTCTTTGTGGTAGAGCTATCAAAACATAGACCGCACACCCAAAGACATGGAGATGGGATATATATGGCTCAAGGCCAGATGCCAATTGTAATGGGGAGTACTTATGATATGCATGTAGTCTTAACCGAATCAGTGCAGCCGCATGCAAAATAGCATGACCCCATACTGAAATTGGGAGTTTTGTTCTCAATATCAACGGTCTTACAATCAACTGCAACCATTTTATCAATGAATAGGCCATGTTATTTTGTGTATGAACATGGAGAATTGGATGCTCCACATCGATCCCCATTGACATACAATAACCATTAAATGGTTGCTATGTAGATTCACCAGCATTATCAAGCCTTAGTTTCTTAATGGCATACTCTGAGAACTTCGTTCTCAGTCTTATTATTTGGGCAATGAAATTTGCGAAAGCCGTATTTTTATCGTCAAAAGACAGACATTTGACAATCTACTTGATGCGTCAATCAATACTATGAAATACTTAAACGGCCCATACCGTGGGTGGATCGGCCCACATATTTCACCTTGAATTCTTTCCAAAAATATTGGTGATTATGTAACATCCCGAGTTGTGATATGTGAAAAGGCTTAAGAGAATTGATTTGGCTACGTATGTCACCAAAGTTGACTTACCTTTTCCGTCACACATCCGTTTAGAACTCCAGGGTTAAGCGTGCTTATGCTGGAGTAGTGAAAGGATGGGTGACCTATCGGGAAGTGATTCGCGATACCGTGTGAGTGAGGCCAAAACACGGGGAAAGGTCAGGTGGTGATTGCAGGGTCAGTAAACAATGATTTCGAGCCTTGGAAAATTTACGCACCGACCGTTGGAACGGGATAGGGCCCACGGGACGAGAGAGCGGGCGTGGGTGGCCATTAGCCATGGGCGGTCGGGGAATTATTAGTTGTATTAGAGCTGGTTAGCCATCTTGGTTCTGATCCGAGAGGCGTCTTGAGACCTGTCATGGGGCACAACGAGGACGTTGCGTTCTTTGAGAGGGGGTGAATTATAACATCCCGAGTTGTGATATATGAAAAGGCTTAAGAGAATTGATTTGGCTACCTATGTGACCAAAGTTGACTTACCTTTTCCATCACACATCCGTTTAGAACTCCAGGGTTAAGCGTGCTTATGCTGGAGTAGTGAAAGGATGGGTGACCTATCGGGAAGTGATTCGCGATACCGTGTGAGTGAGACCAAAACACAGGGAAAGGTCAGATGGTGATTGCAGGGTCATTAAACAATGATTTCGAGCCTTGGAAAATTTACGCACCGACCGTTGGAACGGGATAGGGCCCATGGGCCGAGAGAGCGGGCGTGGGTGGCCATTAGCCGTGGGTGGTCGGGCGTTACAGATTCATTCCCAACTTTTGCTGATGATGGCCGAGTTATAAGTTTTCCTTGAGAACATGCATTACATGTAAACTCACAGGTTTGTAAAATTCTTTCATTTTTCAACGGATAACCATTTGACTTTTGCAATATTTTTCTCATTATGACTAAACCATGATGTCCTAGCATCTCATGCCATACTTTAAATGTACTAGTAAACTTCAAGTTTATTGTAGCACAGAACTCAGTCATGTTTATTTTTGTGCAATATAATCCAGAGGATAACATTTCTTCCATTCTTCCAATATATATTCAATGCAAAGATATTCAATGACTTCTTTACTCATAGTCTTAATATGATATCCATTTCTTCGGATATCCTTAAAAATTAATAAATTTTTATGAGCCCCGAGTGAATATATTGCATCATTTATTACAAATTTTGTCCTCTTTGGCACTTGGAAAACTTTTTTCCAGAGCACTTAATAATATTTGCACTACAAGATATTATACATACGCTTCCAGCGTATTTTTTTTTTATTTTGAAACTAGAGAAATAATTCTTATCATTAATTATCGTGTGCGTTGACCCATTATCTGCCAAACACATATCTAAATTCAAAGTCTCAAAGTCTAGCATTTTCTAAGTATTTAACATGGATTAATATAAAAATATTACACATAAAACATAACATGTACTTTGCAACAATAGAAATAGATAATATAATACAGAAATATTATCTTCTCAAGAAGATAGCTATTATATCATATCAATTTTATGGATCAACCAGAAAATATGACGCGTCGACATGAGTATTATCATTTAAACAATGAAAGGATGGTCTAGGTTTCATCAGGGATGAAGTTAGTTTCACTTCTTTTCTCTTTCACTTTTTGGGATTCTCGATATAAATCGACTATATATTTTGGCGTACGATAACCACATATCCAATTCCCTTTCATACTGATTATATAGCTAACTTGTTCTGTTTGCCCTTTTATCATCCCAACCATCTTCATTTCCGTTGAAGTTTTTATTATTTCTTTCGTCATAGGGACATAATATCTTCCTCGTCCTCTTCCACGACCATTATAACGGTTTCGACCATGTCCACGTCCTCTCCAATCATTATAACTGGATGATGCAACATTCACATTCGCGGGAATAAAGCAGATCCAGTGTGATTGAAACATGGATGGTTTAACATCACGAGTTGATTATTCTGCTCAACTACAAGGAGTACTTGCAATCAATTCCGAGTAACGGGTATATCCTTTCGCATCGTACTATTGCGGCATGACTACGTTTCCAAGATGGAACGTGGAGAGAGTTTTTTTTTCAATCATATCTTAATCACTTATTTTCTCTCTATACAACATCACCCTTGATGTAATTTCTAACATCGAAAAATTATACTCGCTAACAGATTTGTCGTTCTGGAACCCGAGATAGATCAACTCGTGTTTTGATTTCGGTAAGATCACATATTTCTGGTGCTCGAACCTCTCTTTTAATGATTGTCAATGATATGCATGATCCTCTTTAATAATATATTCATCTTTTAAACCATCATTTATGTGGTGTCATAAAAATATAATGGCATTTGCCTTTTCTCATCCGACACCATTTTCGAATTATCGGTGGTTTTCAAAAGCCTATTTTTTCTTAGGTGTATCTTTGCACCTACTGCCTAAGTCATATAATTATTTCACGTAATATCAACGGCATCTATTTTGATCGTAGTCAATTTCAACATGATAATTATATTCATAATAACATATAAAAATATAATAAAGACGGGGATTTAAATGCATAATTTAAAGGCATAAATTAAATACATAAATTAAATGCAGAATTTGAAAAGCATAAATAAAATGAGAGGCATGGCCTACCACATGATATGAGGAGACATTGTATACTATTATGATAATTTTTTATTCCAGGAGGCAAAGCTCTCCATATGGTTTGAGGAATATAGTCTACCATTTTGACCATTTTATATTCACGGAAGCAAAGTCTACCACGTGTTCTTCTGGTCATGAAGGTATAACCTACCATAACGACTAGTTGGGAAAGTTAACGCCTATCATCCCGATGAAAATAATAA
>CAJHQQ010003918.1:0-35956 GCA_905132885.1 Moricandia moricandioides | reverse complement strand
GATATGATCATGACCAGTCAAGCAAGCACAGAAGACAATGCGAAGATCATGGAGGAACCAGCTGATGAAGAGATTTGCTCTCACATACCTAAGGGTCCCATGACTCGAGCCAGAGAGAGAAGCAAACAACTCAAAGAAGATCACTTGGTGAGGATTACTTAAAACATCCATGAAGCACAAGAAGCAGAGTCTTGAAAAAAGAAAGGCGTTGATCAACAAGACCACACTTAGCTACAATTCAAGCACACCTCATCTATAATATAGACATCAATGTGAGCAAGCTAACATATGTGTGACTCTTTTTCCCTATCTTTGATGTTTGTCCACTGGTCTTTCTAGAGATAGGTCAATGAGGCCATATGTTGCTTTCCTATCACTCACTGATGATCTCAGTTTAAGACTACAAGATCTCTATTTATTTATCTTTATGTTTATGTTTAGTGACTATGGTTTATAATGTAGCACATTTCGAGATCAAGGAGCCTTGATTCTTGCTCTCTCTCTATATATGATGGTCACTCGAAAAACACCTAACTGAAGAGCATCCAGTCTTATATATCTTATTCTCTTGTTCTCTCTGTCGACTGCGGGAGTGGCCCCTGTTGGAGTCTGAGTGCTATCATGAGTCTTGTTAGATGAGTCATATCTACACAAAAACCCAAGACAGTGATTGTCGAAGGTGTGAGATTCGACTATCCGAGACTCATCACTTATGGGAGTATCTAAGGAGTCCTTCCATAACTCTTCTGTCACCAATCAATCCACGCGCCTTGAAGAAGATCGAGTCTCTGATTCTCTACTGTGCAAGAGCTGATCCCACTACCAACCAGAGAGAAGCATCCTAGGAGTGTATTATGTGGGTATCAGCAGCAACTCGGCGAGGACAGTACTACGAGGTTTGCTTTAAGCTTTTATAGATCTGTTCTTTGCTTTCATAACAATCGATAGATCTAGGTTTTGTTGTCTCTATTCTATCAGATCCGAGTCATGTCTGTTTCATCATTGATGAAGATCTGAAGTTTGGTGTTTCGACACATTGATAGATTCAAAGTTTTTTCTCTTTCGGCATCTGTTCTAGATTGCATCTCTTTACTGTATTATTGTTCGTAGATCTGTACTGTTTCCTACTCTTTTTAACTTCCGATCTGTGGTTTAACCTGTGTGAAACTGGATTGATCTGTATCATTGTGACGATTGAAATTCTGATAGAGTTATAGAGAAGTATACTGTGATCGATGATAGATGAGTGACTCTTGGCATCCTTGCGGTTTATAGTACACAAAGAATTTCAAATCTGTGATCAAAAATCTTTGGTTGCCGCCTAGTCCAACTTATACTCTGTCTTCTCTCTTTGATCTAATTCCGGAACTCTCTTACTGGCTGAGAGTACTATTTTGTTTTCAATCTCAGGTACCAATGGAATACGGAAGGTGATGCAGACAGGCAGATTTTAGGTAAGAGAGAGAAGACTAGTCGTTGATGGAAGCCATGACGCACTGCTGCAGCTGAATCAAACTATGTTGGAAAGAAAACATGACTGGAAGATGATGAAACACAAAATCATGGGAAAGAAATCAGAAAAGAGGATTTAACAATCTGTGTCAAGAGAGCACAGCCCAATGAGAGCAAGGAGGGGAACCGTCAACTCACACTTCCACCAAGACATGGTGGTTCACAAGAGACTAAAAAACTACTATGGGCGCCACAGAGTGAGAGAAGTTGTTCTTCCTCAGCATCAGAGAAGTAGTAGAAGGAATATTAAACCGTCGTGATCATGATGAAAGAAATGACCTTACCGTGATGAGTTTCTGGTTTTGAAGCGTTTAAGATCCCTCCCTTCCATGGCAAAGTTGAACAAGATGCTTATCTTGAAGTGGCCGGAGAAGAAGAATTGAGGTAGAGTTGTATTTCAATCCAGCACATACACCAATGCTCAGAGGAATTTCAGATTTGCTGCAACTGAGTTCTATAGATTATGCCTTGGAGCTGGTGGATCAAACTCTGACTACTAGAAGGAAAGTTAAATCAAGCAGTATCCGGTTGATACTTGGCAAGAGATGAATCTCTTATGCGGCAACGGTTTTGTGCCGCTAAACCACTACACCGAGATCTTTCCTCAAAAGAGATTGAGGAGACTTACACAAGGAATCTAGTACTGTGGAAGAGTACTACCAGGAGATGAGTTGCTGTTTGGTGAGGGCTGGTGTATTCTGAGGACAGGAGAGCTACGTATGGCAAGGTTTTCTTGGAGGACCCCTTTAACTCGCGAGATACAAGACAGTGTTTGAATGGCAACACTATACTAGAGATTTAGAAGAGAGATGTTTTGCACAATGTCTATTCTGGGTTTGAAGCAGCAACCTTAAGAAGAAAGCATCATCACTTTCGCTGCGAGGCAAACTATGGGTTCCAGCAGAGTATCATTATACAAAGAAGAGAAGAAGAAAACCATCTCATGGTTGAAAGGACAGCCAAGCCTCAACAGGAATAAGAAAGAAAAAGAATCCAAGGTAACCGAAGCAACACATACAGCCAAAGGGAGAAAAACAAAAGCAAGGGCCGAAGCTTAGCCAAGCTCTAGAAATAGAGATGTTAAGTGTTTAAAGTGTCAAGGAAGAGGACATTATGGCAATGAGCTGCACCAACAGTAAGTAATGATTCTACTTGAGGAATGCCGGGAGAGTATGAAAAAACAGAGAAGAGCACCTGTGCTCGTGATCTGGAAAGGTCTGTGGTTGAAGAGGAGTGAAGTTAGAACCGTCTTTAGTAAAGGAATGTTGTTTGGTGAAACAAGAAAAGAAGGCTCCTGAAACTGCAACTAAGATATGAAGAGAACGTTTGAGCAGCGTGAGAACCTCTTTCTTTACAGCTAGGTGTTTGGGTCCAGGGAAAAAGTTGTTGCCAGTCCTCCACTTATTGATGGTGGACTGGTTAAATGTAGCTAGTGAGACCCAATGGTGCAGCAAGAAAATTGGGTTTGGAAAGTTCAGAACACCTAGAACTTTACGGCTGCAGTGGGCTCAATAAGAACAGGTGAAGATGAGGAGTCTCCAATCAAGTGCTGGGTTTTTCCTAATAAAAGGGGAAAGGCCTTGGTAGAGATATGAAGATGAGTCTTGTGCTTGAGTGGTTACCTAATTGGAAAGCTAGCCAACTTCCTTCTTGGTAGACAATGGCAGTTTTTGATGGGCGTTGTGGTTCATGATGGGGTTCAAACCAACAAAGCACTTCTTTTTGAGTTCAATGGAAAGAAGAAACAGAGTTGCATGGTGCCTTTACAACCTAAGGAAGTTCATGAGATCAACTCCAGCTTCAGAAAAAAAGAAAAGGAGAGATGAACCCGAGGACCTGATCAGAAACATCCACAGCCTCTCTATACCAAGCAGGGAGGGAGAATATCAAAAGGAATTCTCTACTACTCAACACTCTATTGTTTTACTTGATCGGTTTTTAAGGAGACTTTGCTAACAATAATTACTGTCTTACACAGGATTATCCTAGTGAATTGGTCTTCTCTTGCAGCGAGTTATACTTTGATGTGGTTTTTCAGCGAAGATAACGCCCCATTGGTTTGCCACCAGTTCGTGTGGCATTTGAGCATCAGGTCATGATTTGATTTTGTTCCTGAGATCAACTCTTCCTAACAGAACCCAGCATTACATAACCAATTCCTGTTGAGGACTCAAAGAAGTTTGCAAAATACAAGGTAGAGGAGCTGATGGAGAAGACAGAGAAAAGGTCATATCGGAGAGAGCCTTGAGTCCTTGTTTTGCAGTTTCCAGTTACTACTTGTGCCCCGAAGAAAGATGGGGAGCTGCGCGCATTGTGTGTTGACTTGAGAATGCAAATCAACAAAACATAACATGTGAAGTATCTGCACCGCATATTACCTAGAAATTTAGATGATATGCTTTGATGAGTTGCCATGGTTTCTAGGATGTGTCTCTAAGATATTGATTGAAAAAGTTTGGATAATATCCAGATTAGGATTGAAAAGAAGGAGATGAGTGGAAAACTGCTTTTTTTAAAACTAAAAACCATGGTTTGTCAAATGACGTGAGTGGTTAGTTATGCCTTTTTTTGAAAGAGAGAAATTAACCAATGCTCCTTTAGTACCTTCATTGAGACTGCATGATATCGTGTGCTTTAGATCTTATCATAGGCAATGCTTTTTGTTGTGTATTTTGATGATATTTTGTTTACTCTAAAGAGCTCCTAGAAGAAAGAGCAATATTAGATCATCTTAGGAATGTTTTTGATTTCTTTTGAGGAAAGGAAAAAAGCTCTTTGGTTTTAACTTTATAATAAAAAACAAATGTACTTTCTGTACGGATAACTTGGTATTCCTTAGGGCTTTGGTTGTTGGTGCACGATGGATGTAAAGCGTGGAAATCAACGAGAAGGTTTGGAAAGCCCCTATACAAGAGTGGCCTGGTTCCTTTAAAACCATAAGTGCAAGTTAAGGAGTTTCATGGGTTTTAGGCTGGCCTTTCTACGGACGATTGTTTTGAAGACTTTAGCACCATAAGCACGCCCCTTTCGACTGAGGTGTTGATCAAGAAAGAAAGAGTTGGCATTTCACATGGGGAAAGAAGGCACAAGAACTTGCCTCTTTCAATGCCCCTTACCCTAAAAAAGAGAAGAGCTTACTCATGCCCATCTTCTTATACTTCCTGACTTATCAATATTAAAACTTTTGAATAGAATGTGATGCCTCAGGATTGGTACATTGGTGCTGCTGCGTAGATGCAGCATGGAAAAGGAGACCATAGCATACAACTTCAGTGAGACAGCAGCTGGAGGCGCAACTCTCACAATTAACTGCACCTAATGACAAAGAAGAACTCTATGCTTGGTGAGGGCCTTTAGCATGACACTGGCAACACTATCTATGGCCAAGGCCAGTTTGTCATACACACATGATCATGTAGTCGCTCTCTCAAGTACCTCAAGGGCCAGAAAAAGGAAATAACTCAGCCAGAGAGACATGCCAGATGGTAGAGTTCATTGAAACCTTTCCTTATGTGATCAAATACAAACAAGGTAAGGAAAATATTGTTGCTAGATGCACATCCAGAAGGTATACTCTCTTGAATACTCTGTGATGCTAAGTGCTAGGATTTGAACAACTTAAAAAATATGTATGCACGATTCTGATTTTCAGGAAGCTTATAAATCTTGTTCTAAATATGCTGCCGGACATACTTTAGGCAGAGATGGATTCTTATTTCTATGATAATAGATTGTGTGTGCCTAACTGTTCTTTGAGAGATTTATTTGTCTAGGGAAGCCCATGGAGGAAGTTAATGGACATTTTGGTATTGCCAAGACTCTTAAAGTTTTTTGCAGGATCACTTCTTTTGGCCAACACTTGAAACGAGATGTTGAGAGAATATGTGGAGGTGTGCAACTTGCACAACAGCTAAGTCAAAGATCCAACACCAGACTGTTTCTATACCTCCTTTGCCTATTCCTACTCATCCTTGGAACGATATATCTATGGACTTTGTTGTGGGATTGCCAAGAACCAAGACATGTAAGGATTCTATCTTTGTGGTTGTGGATAGGTTTTCTAAAATGGCACACTTCATTGCTATGCCATAAACTGATGATACTGCTTTACATGTTGCCTAACTTGTTCTGTAAAAGAGATTGTGCGCATGACATGGCATGCCTATGGGACTATAGTTTTGATAGGATACTAAGTTTTCTTAGTTATATTTGGAAGACTCTTTGTCTAAGACTAGGTACCTACAAGCTGTTATTCTCACAATACACACTGTCATCGACAAACTGATGGACAACTGACGGGTAGAGTAATAGAACTCTTGGAACTCTTTGACGTGCTTTTATTAAAAAGAACTTGAAGTCTTGGGAGGAGTACTTACCCACACCGGTGAATTGCTTATAATTATGCTCAACACTCTACATCTAGTATTCCCTTTTGAAATTGTTTATGGTTCAATCCCATCTCTCCTTGGATCTAATGCCTTTACCTGAGTGTGTTAGGGTCAGTATGGATGGGAAAAAGAAAGCAGAGATGGTGCAGCATATCCATGAGCAGGCTAAAGAAAGAATATTGTTGAGAAGACAAAGCAGTACACTAAGACAGCAAACAAAGGCAGGCGTGAGATGATCTTTGATGTAGGTGATAAGGTGTGGGTTCACTTGCACAAGGAGAGGTTTCCCAAAGAGAGAAAGTCTAAGCTGATGTCGCGGATAGATGGTCCTTTTGAAATCATCCAGAAAATCAATGACAATGCCTACAAGCTTGATCTTCAAGGTAAGTATGATATAAGCGACAGTTTCAATGTTACTGACTTGATTTCTTTTGTGGCAGATGAACCAGATTTGAGGACAAATCTTTTTCAAGAGGGAGGGGATGATATGATCATGGACCAGTCAAGCAAAGAAGACAATGAGATCATGGAGGAACCAGCTTATGAAGATGCTCTCACCATACCTAAAGGTCCCATGACTCGAGCCAGAAGCAAACAACTCAAAGAAGTCATTGGAAGATTACTTAAAACATCCATGAAGCAAGAAGAGAGTCTTGGAAGAAGTTTGATCAACCAAGACACACTTACTACAATTCAAGCCACCTCATCTATAATATAGACATCAAGTGAGCAAGTAGCATATGTGTGCTCTTTTTCCCTATCTTTGGTTTTGTCCCACTGGGTTTTTCTACAGATAGGTTTTTAATCAGGCCATATGTTGCTTTCCTATCACTCACTTGATGATCTCAGTTTAAGATTACAAGAAAACTCTTTTTATTTTATCTTATGTTTTATTTTTAGACTATGGTTTATTATGTAGCACATTTCGAGATCAAGGAGCCTGTTCCTTGCTCTCTCTATATATATGTACTCGAAAATCCTAATGAAGCATCCAGTCTTTTATCTTATTCTCTTGTTCTCTCTGTCGACTGCGAGTTTCCCTTGTAGTCTGAGTGTTCTTGAGTTTTTATTAGTGAGTCATATCTAACAAAACCATAAGAGTGATTGCCAAGGTGTGTCATATCCGAGATCATCACTTAGGAGTATCAAGGAGTCCTTTCCATAACTCTTTGTGTCACCATTCAATCCACACGCCTTGAAGAAGATTGAGTCTCTGATTCTCTAGTTGCAAGGATCTATCCCATTACCAACCAGAGAAGCATCCTAGGAGTGTATTATAACTACACAAGCTCTTATGAAGGGTTAGGAGGTTAACTTACAACCAAGGAACCTGAGCTGGTTCCTTGAATCTCCAACGCACACAGTTCACTTGAACTTGACAGATTTGGAGTTTGGGGTTTTCTACCCAACTCCATTTCCTTGTGTGTGCTTTCTCTTTGAACCACTCATGCTTAAGACCCATCTTTTCTTCCTGTTTACCAGGAGCCACCTTCTGGAACACAGTGAGAGACTCTATCTTGGAAAGAACATAAAAATTGCTGGTACAGACATGGTTTGGAGTTTTGGTTGCCAAACAGCTCCAAAACCTTCTTTCTCCAAGAGATCTCTTAATGCTGAACAGGAGGGAGGATAATAGACCTTGGGAAGCCTTTGGACACGTCATGCTTGCAGTCTTCTTCCTCTTGAAGAGATTGAACAACCAACAAGACAGAAACTTCTTCAATGGTTTGAAACAGCAAGGAGGGTGAGCTTGTGCTTGATTTGCGGAAGCTTTGTGATTTTAAGGAGCTTGGGAGCTTTGATACCATGTGAGAATAGATGAATTTAGGTGTGAGAGTGATGTAGAGACAGAGTATGGTCGAAACTAAGAGAAAGAGAATGAAGAGATTAAGTGAGAATCAAAGAGAATGCAGTGAAGAGTATGAAAGTATGAGAGTGTTCATGAGTATCAAAGAGGGTGAGTTCGTGTGTAACCAGAGAGATTAGAGAGAATGAGACACTAAGAGAGTATGGAACCAGAGAATAGTGAAGAAAGAGAAATCCTCTTTGCTTAGAGGTTTCAGAATACACATGGAGAGGCTTTATAGCCAGATTACAACTTGCAACATATTAAACTATTGTTAAAGTACTGATTTACTAAACTAATATTATTGTAGGGTTTCTGATGAAGCCAGGAGGATGCAGCCAAGGTGAATCTCGACCAGAGGGAGTGAGAGTGACAGGAGAGAGAGATGGGCACAGTTTGGTTGGGTGAAAGTGACAGCAGGCTCATCCTCTTATGCACATGTGACTTTTACTCTATTTCAATCCCAACTTGTCTGATCTCTCTCCAACGGCCTGATCTCTATTTAAACTTCAAATATGCTTCATAAGACTCAGCTGAACGAGTTCCCCACTTGCCTTGACTTCCAAGATACTCTAGGTTACTTTCACTCCAAGCCTGTACAAACAGATTCAAATCTGCCTGTTCTGGATGCTTCACTTTCTTACTCTTGATTTGATTGATCTCTCATCAATTCCAGCTTTATTTATCTTCATTCCAACACTAAGTTGATTAGTGTTGTTAAGCCTACCTCACGGAATGTCATGATTGCAAATGGTGATAAAATACCCATCAAAAGTGTAGGAACACTGAAACTTTTTGATAAGGAAACCAAAGCCTTTTACATGCCATCCTTTGCATCTCATCTTTTATCTGTCAAGAAAGATGCTACTGATCTAAATTGTAAAATTATTTTCAGTCCTAATGATGTTGTCTTTCAGGATATTGACTCTCTTAGGTTGATTGGAAAAGGTATTACAAAGGAGGACTTGTATCTTCTGGAAGACACCAAGCTTATCTCTGATTTTTCTTATGCTCTTAGTTTTGTTCCTGCTTTAGAAAATGATGTTTTATGGCATGCTAGGCTAGGACATCCCCATTCTCGTGCACTAAGTTTATTATTGCCTGGTGTTTCTTTTAACAATGATGGCTGTGAGGCATGTATACTTGGAAAACATTGCAAGACTGTGTTTCCTAAGTCATATACTATCTATGAAAATTGCTTTGATCTTATACATTCTGATGTTTGGACAGCACCATGCCATTCTAGAGAGAACCATAGATATTTTGTTACATTCCTAGACCAAAAATCTAAGTATACTTGGCTGACTATGATTCAATCAAAGGATAGGGTGCTAGATGCTTTTATCAACTTCCAAACATACATCACTAACCATTTCAATGTTAAGATCAAAGTATTTAGGTCAGATAATGGGGGAGAATACACAAGCCTAGCCTCTAAAACTCACTTGGCCAAGCATGATATTATTCATCAAACCAGCTGCCCCTATACTCCACAACAAAATGGTGTAGCTGAGAGGAAGAACAAGCACCTAATGGAAATGTCGAGGTCCATGATGTTCTATACCAGTGTGCCCAAACGATTTTGGAGTGATGCTGTTATGGCAGCATGCTATTCGATCAATAGAACTCCCACAAGAGGTCTAGATGATCTCACAACTTATGAGGTATTAAACAAGAGAAAACCCTCTATTAATCATCTAAGAGTATTTGGTTCCTTGTGCTATGTGTTGCAGCCAGGTGAGCTTAGAAACAAGCTTCAAGCTAAGAGTATTAAGGCTGTGTTTCTTGGTTACTCAACCACTCAAAAGGGGTACAAATGTTATGCTCAAGACACAAGAAAGGTCCTAGTCTCCAGAGATGTCAAGTTTATAGAATCCAGAGACTACTTTGATGAGAAGAATTGGGACAGTATCAAAGATCTCTCACAAGCTCACTCGGATAGAGCAAATAACCTTAGACACATTTTGGAGAGCCTTGGGATTGGGATACCTCAGGAGGATCCAAGGTCAAGGGAACCTCAAACTGGTCCAACAACAGATGTTAATGAGGACTTAGAGACCATTCATCCTGATCCTGAAGGGGGAAACCATACTGATCATGGACAATCACCTACTGGTCCAATATCCCATGATCATGATGAAAGGCAACAAGAAGAGGCCATACCCCAACAGAGTGAAGCTGAATCTGATGAAGCAGAACCCTTAGAGGACGCTCAAGTTCAGCCACTTAGAAGAAGTACTAGACTAAAGAAGGTCCATCAATTTGGATAAACGTAAGGGCATCCACACCAATGAACCCTCCCTTGGGGTTCATCTTTTCTTTTTTTTTATTATTAAATTCTTTTGTTTTTCTTTTTTGTTTTTTTAAAAAAAAAAAAAAAAAAAGATAGACCAATCGCGGGCCGCCACGTGTCCTGGGGCCCGCGGAACAGTGGTGATACAGGTTCACCAGAGAGAACGCCAAAGCCACAGGTTCATCACTGTTCATCTAGAAAACTGTGTGAACCCTCCTTATGAACCCCTTATGAACCCTCAATGTACATGCTCTAAGGGTGTACTTCAATAGCCAGGCTGTAGCACATCCCACACAAGTTGTATGCTCACTTGCTCACTATCCTATGGACCATCAAGCCTATATTACTGCCATAGACCAAGAGTACATTCCAAAGACATATGAAGAGGCAATGGAGCATGAGGAATTGAGAAGCTCTGTGGATGATGAGACTAAGGCCATGATTAAAAATGATACATGGTAAGAAAGTGAGCTTCCAAAGGGAAAGAAAGCAGTTACAAGCATGTGGGTCTTTACAGTTGGCTAATGAAAAGGTGGAAATGCGTAAGACAAGAATGGTAGCTAGAGGATTCACACATACCTATGGTGAGGACTACCAGGACACATCTGCAACAGTGGCCAAGTTACACACAATCAAAATCATTCTATCCCTTGCCACCAATCTAGAGTGGGATTTGTGTCAAATGGATGTCAAAAATGCATTCCTCCAAGGGGAGTTAGAGGATGAAGTGTATATGCGTCCACCACCTGGCCTAGAAACACTTAGTAGTGTGAGTTTTAGAGAATCAGAGAGTTTATGTGAAGAGTTTGCTCAAGAACGTGAAGAACTTTAAGAGAGAGAGAAAACAAATGCAAGAGAGAGAGTGAGTTTAGGGAAGAAGGATTGTTTATTCCCCTTGGCCTGTTAAGGCACATCCCCAAAGGTTACATAAATAGGGAGACAGAATATCAAGGCAAAATAATAAAGAAAGGAAACAACTTAGAAAAAGAATAAAATAAGATGAACCAGTCCAAATGGGCCCAACTGCCTAGGATCAGAGTGAGAGGGACTGGTCCCAACGTTCCCAAACACCCTCACCTTATCCTCACACGTGATTCCTCTTTATTTAAATTCAAACTGCCTTAGACAAGCAAGTAGAGGCTTCTAGAACACTTCCTGGTCAGTTCTCTTCTTCTCTTGTCTTGCAAGGCACTTGGTACCCTAGGTTGTACAGAAAACCTTGCCTCTCAAGTAACTTTGAAGCTGAATGATCCTTGTCTCTTATTGTTTCATCTCAACAATCCCCCTCAAGCTTGACCATAGGGACTGGTCAAGCTTGGATACCATGAAGCATTCCCTCATTAAAACCTTTAGCCTAGAAAAACCACTTGGGAGAAAACCAAGCAGAAGAAAAAGAGTAGAACACCTCATGGCTAAGAGTATCAGTGAGATAAGAGATCCATGAGTCCAAGCTTTGAATGAATGAACTCATAGACCTTTGAGCTTGCTGCATTGGTGATAATATCGGCTAGCTGATCTTCACTTCGAGTGTAGCAAGGAAGGATAATTTGCTGCTCCACAGCTTGTTTGACCTTCTGGCAGTCAACCTCAATGTGCTTATTCCTTTCATGGAACACATTGTTTGATGCTATGTGGATAGCTGCCTGGTTGTTGCAGTGCATAGTGATGGGAGTTGTAGTCTCTATACCCCAAGTCTTTTAGCAAATTCCTGATCCAAATCAGCTCACTGATGAGCTTCCTCATTGCTCTATATTCTGCTTCAGCATTTGAGCATGATACTATCTTCTGTTTCTTGCTCTTCCAAGTGACCAAGTTGCCTCCAATGAAGGTGCAATAGCCTGTTGTAGACCTTCTGCCTATTATATCTCTAGCCCAGTCTGCATCACAATACCCAACAATCTCTGTGCTCTTGTTACATCCCAACCATACTCCTCGTCCTAGTGCTTCTCTTAGGTATCTCAAGATCCTCTCCACTATGTTGCAGTGATGTATCTTGGGTGTTTGAAGATATTGACTGACTTGATTCACAGCAAAGCACACATCTGGTCTGGTGATTGTAAGATAGATGAGCTTCCAACCATTCTCCTATATTGCTTGACATCTCCATAGGGCCTATCTTCTATCTCCCCCTCACGCAAGACCTTGTATCCATCTTGTAGTGGTGTCTTAGCAGCTCTTCCACCTAGATCACCTGCCTCACTCAACAAATCAAGTGTGTACTTCCTTTAGGATAGGAACAGCCCCTCTTTAGATCGGCATATCTTTATCCCTAGAAAGTACTTTAACTCACCCAAGTCTTTGATATCAAATGATGATTTAAGAAAGGTTTTAGTTAAGAGGATACCTTCCTTGTCACTTCCAGTGATGATGATATCATCCACATACACCAGTATCACCACAATTCCTTGTGGACTGGTTAGAGTGAAGAGAGTGTGATCATCTTTAGATTTCACAAATCCTCTTCCATTAAGGGTGGTACTGAGCTTGTGATACCAGGCCCTTGGTGATTGCTTCAGCCCATAGATGGCTTTCTTCAGTCTAAGGACATTTCCAGGCTTGACAAGATGCTCTAGGCTAGGAGGTGGTCTCATGTAGACTTCATCTTCAAGTTCTCCTTGTAGGAAAACATTCTTGATCCCACTCTAAGTTGACAGCCAAGGAGAGAATGA
This sequence comes from Moricandia moricandioides, assembly GCA_905132885.1. NCBI lineage: Eukaryota > Viridiplantae > Streptophyta > Magnoliopsida > Brassicales > Brassicaceae > Moricandia > Moricandia moricandioides. The sequence goes on along the minus strand of CAJHQQ010003918.1, from coordinate 23,248 downwards.
TCCTTATGGTGTGAAGTTTCGCTACTGGAGCACAGGTGTCCAGATAATCTTCTCCATAAGTCTGAGTAAACCCTCTTGCAACAAGTCTTGTCTTGCGCCTCTCCACAGTACCATCAGCATTGTATTTGATTGTGAAGATCCACATGCTTGTCACTGCCTTCTTGCCTTTTGGAAGCTTCACTTCATACCAGGTGTCATTTACAATCATGGCATTGGTTTCATTCCCAACTGAGTCTCTCCACTCCTTGTGTTCCATAGCTTCTTCATAAGACCTTGGGATATATTCCTGGTCCAACTCTCCAATGAACACTACATGTTCCTTAGGATACTAAGCTAGAGAACACACAGCTTGAATAGGATGGGCTACTGCTTGGGAGTTGAAGTAGACTCTTGTGTTGACCCAATTAGAAGGTGTACGCCTAATCCTAGTGCTCCTTCTCAATGTCTGAATATTTTCTTCAGTTGGTGTTGTCTCACCCTCCGTAGACTGATATTTACTCACCACAGACCCTTGTTGTTGTTGTTGCTCATCTTGATCATGAGATACTGAACCTTCTTGTGCTTCATTTTGGTTCCCCCCTTCAGGATCAAGGTGAGTAACCTCAACAGCTTCATTTTCAGAATCCTCATTTGATTCTTCATTTGTTGGAGGTAGATGGTCTTGTCTTGGTTCATCCTCAGTCACAACCCTCTCTTTTGGTATACTGATGCCTAGACATTCCATTACCCTCCTCCAACTCTCAGCTCTATCTGAAACCGATTGAGATAGGTCTTTCACCTCATCCCAACTCTTTTCATAATAGTAGCCTTTGGACTCAACAAACCTCACATCTCTAGAGATTAAAACCCTACTGGTTTCTGGTGAATAACACTTGTATCCCTTTAGGTGAGGTGAGTATCCAATGAACATGGCCCTGGTGCTCTTTGGTTCAAGCTTGTTCCTTTGTTCTCCTGGAATTAAGATAAAGCACAAGCAACCAAATACCCGAAGGTGATTTATAGATGGTTGATGTTTTGTTTAATACCTCATGTGGAGACTGGTCTTGAAGAACCTTGGTAGGGATTTTATTGATCAAATAACAAGCTGTCATCACAGCATCTCCCCAAAATCTCTTAGGTACATTGGTATGGAACATCATACTTCTGGCCACCTCCATGAGATGTCTATTCTTTCTCTCAGCCACACCATTTTGTTGTGGAGTATATGGACACCTGGCTTGATGGATCACCCCATGTTTTGCTAAGTGTTGCTTGAATGCACTGCTGGTGTATTCTCCTCCATTATCTGATCGATTTTTTTTTATCTTGGCATTGTAATGGTTAGAGACATAAGTTTGAAAATTTATGAATGCATCTAACACCCTATCTTTTGATTGCAGCAGAGTGATCCATGTATACTTTGATTTCTCATCTATGAATGTCACAAAATACTTATGATGTTCTCTAGATGCACAGGGAGCAGTCAACACATCAGAGTGAATTAAATCAAAGCAACTTTCATAGATTGTACTAGAATTAGGAAACACAGTTTTGCAATGTTTTTCTAATATACACGCTTCACAATCTTTTTGAAATGAAATACTAGGCAACATGATGTTCAAGGCACGAGAATGGGGATGTCCTAACCTAGCAGGCCACATTACATCTTTAGAGAAATTAAAACTTAAATTTAAAGCATAAGATAAATCAGCTGAAAGCTTGGTGTCTTCAAGCAAGTACAAGTCTCCCTTAGTCACACCTTTGCCAAGCAACCTACTAGTTTCAATATCCTGAAAGTAGACATCATTAGGAGTGAAGGTAACACTGCAATTCAAATCATCAGTGGCCTTTTTAACTGATAACAGATTGGAGGTGAATCTAGGCATATAAAAGGCTTTAGAATCCTTATTAAACAACCTAAGATCACTTATTCCTTTAATGGGTACCTTTTCTCCATTAGTAATCATAACATTTCCTAAAGCAGGAACAATATTTTTAATCAAGTTCAAATCACAAATCATAATGGTGACTAGCTCCTGAATCTATAACTAAGGGTTTTGTCAATTCATAACCAGTTAAATCATTCATGGAGATACCACTAGTTGAAGCTTGTAAAGAAGTACAAAGAGTGTTACCAGAATTTTCCTTGAGGAGTTTGATGAGAGCCTCAATGTCAGATCGCTTAATGGCTTCATCTTGAGTGTTCCTCAAGGTTGAACAGCTACTGGATGCCAAAGCCTTTCCCTCAGCAGCTGCATTTCTAGAGCGCATGGTCCCTGGAGCAGATGGTTCACCCATAACACCAGAGAAGTTGGCTCTTGCATCATTGTCGGGTGTCCTGAACTTCTGAGGTTTGAGATGAGGATGGAGGATCCAGCACTTGTCTTTTCCATGGCCTTTGTTTTTGCAGTGATCACAGACCCATATCTTCTTGTCTTCATGCTTGTAGGAGCCTTTGTTTGCAACACCTTCAGACTGGTTCACCAATACAAGTTCCCCTTTACCTCCAACGAGCCCCATTGAACCTTGCTCCTTCTGGATTTGAGCACACACCTCCTCCATATTGATGATAAGAAGAAACATAGAAGGCTGATCACAAGAAGATCAAGAGAAGAGAATGAGAGAGATCATGGTCAATATCATTAATTATTTTAGAATCACCCTGAAGTTGAATCAAGATCATAGGAGTTATGATGAAGAAGTTATCCTACTTTTAACCGAAGTGATTCCAGTTTTCCTGTTTGGAGATTTGGCAATTTCTTCTTGATACTAATAAAACCAGAATGAATCACGATGTAAGAAGCTTGATTTGGACTCATAAATCAGTTTAGAATCATCCTGAGGTTGAATCAAAATCATCGGAGTTATGATGAAGAAATTATCACACTTTTAACTGAAGTGATTCCAATTTACCCTTTTTGGAAATTTGACAATTACTTCTTGATACTAATAAAACCAGAATGAATCATGATGCAAGAAGCTTTTTTGGACTAATTAATCAGTTTAGAATCACCATGAAGTTGAATCAAGATCATAGGAGTTATGATGAAGAAGTCATCTCACTTTTAACCGAAGTGATTCCAATTTATCCTTTTTTGAAATTTGACAATTACTTCTTGATACTAATAAAACAGATTAATCACGATGTAAGAAGCTTGATTTGGACTTATAGATCAGTGGATAATCATCCTGAAGTTGAATCAATATTATTGGAGTTATGATGAAGAAGTCATCCCACTTTTAACCGAAGTGATTCCAGTTTGTCCTATTTGGAGATTTGGCAATTTCTTCTTAATACTAATAAAAAAAGAATGAATAAATATGTAAGAAGCTTTATTTGGAATCATAAATCAGTGCAGAATCATCCTGAAGTTGAATCAATATCATTGGACTTATGATGAAGAAGTTATCCCACTTTTAACCGAAGTGATTCTAGTTTATCCTGTTTGGAGATTTGACAATTTCTTCTTGATTCTAATCAAACCAGAATGAATCACAATGTAAGAAGCTTTATTTGGAATCATAAATGAGTGTAGAATCACCCTGAAGTTGAATCAAGATCATAGGAATTATGATGAAGAAGTTATCCCACTTTTAACCGAAGTGATTCTAATTTATCCTGTTTGGAGATTTGGCAATTTCTTCTTGATTATAATCAAAACCAGAATTAATAAAGATGTAAGAAACTTGATTTGGACTCATTAATAAGTGCAGAATCATCCTGAAGTTGAATCAATATCATTGGACTTATGATGAAGAAGTTATCCCACTTTTAACCGAAGTGATTCCAGTTTATCCTGTTTGGAGATTTGGCAATTTCTTATTGATTCTAATCAAACCAGAATGAATCACGATGTAAGAAGCTTGATTTGGACTCATAAATCAGTGTAGAATCACCCTGAAGTTTAATCAAGATCATAGGAGTTATAATGAAGAAGTTATCCCACTTTTAACAGAAGTGACTCCAATTTACCCTGTTTGGAGATTTGAAAATTTCTTCTTGATTCTAATCAAAACTAGAATGAATCAAGATGTAAGAAGCTTTATTTGGACTCATAAATGAGCGCAGAATCATCCTGAAGTTGAATCAATATGATTGGACTTATGATGAAGAAGTTATCCCACTTTTAACCGAAGTGATTCCAGTTTACCCTGTTTGGAGATTTGGCAATTTCTTCTTGATTCTAATCAAACCAGAATGAATCAAGATCTAAGAAACTTGATTGGACTCATAAATCAGTGCAGAATCATCCTGAAGTTGAATCAATATCATTGGAGTTATGATGAAGAAGTTATCCCACTTTTTGTTGACATGAAGACATAAGTGGCTTGAAGATATGTTGGTTGTGATGAAGGAATAACAAGGTTAAGGCAATGAGGAACAAGAGAGAAAGGCAAATTCAAGTTAACTTTGGATGCAAGCTTGTCTGTACTACTTGACCTACAAGTCAGTTCGTATAGCTTGCCCTAAGAGTGTCTTGGAAGGCAAGACAAGGAATGGGACGAATTCAAATATCTTCTCTGGTCTCCCTAACCTTAGGAATAAAATAAACAAGTGTAGACAACTGTCTGAAGCTGTTGGAGCTTTGTGACAAACCAAAGTCACATTATCTGCCAAGGAAGAAAGAAACAAAGAAGCTGTCCCTTTCTGTCCAACTGAGTGTGCCCTGCACGTCCAGAGCATGTTCAGAAGCCAGAGCATCTTCAGAACGCCAGAGCATCTTCAGAAGGCCAGAGCATCTACAGAAATCCAGAGCATCTTCAGAAGCCCAATTGTTTATTCATTCTTTTATTGTCTGTCTTAATCAATTTAAAGTATCCTGTGTAACCTAAATCAAGCAAGGAAAAACACTTTACTCTCTCTCTATTCTTATGTCCACGAAATAAGCTCTCCTCTCTCATGTTCTTCATTTTGTTCATCATGTTCTTCCAAAAATCTCTCTGAATTTGTAAAACTTATATGGTATCAGAGCAAATAAGCTCCTGAAACCTATTCTCTTCATTATTCTCTCTTCTATTCCGAAAATCTCTTTTCTTACTCTGATTATTTTCGAAAATCCTTGTCTTTTTCCCTCTGTTTTTGAGCTGTTGTTGAGCTGTTCTTGAGCTGTTCTTGCTGTTTTTGAGCTGTTCTTGCTGTTTCTGATGGAAAACTCAAAAATGGTGTTGATTCCAGTTACTCTTAAGGGAGCTAACTATGTACTGTGGTCAAGGCTTGGCAAGACTGCTCTTGGAGGCAGAGGACTCTGGGAACATGTTGTTGAAGGCAAGCCCTCAAAGAAGACCATCCTAGGAGAGGATGGCAAAGAAGTGGTGGTTGTTGCTGATGAAGATGGAAAGAGGGGTCAGGAGGACCTCATAGTGCTATATATCATTCAGAACAGCCTTGAAACCTCAATCTTGGAAGCTTACTCCTACTGTGAAACTTCCAAAGAGCTGTGGGACACTCTCCAGAAGGTATATGGCAACATATCCAACATAAGTAGGGTGTTTGAGGTCAAGAAAGCCATCAACAATCTTAGTCAAGAGGACACTGACTTCTCTAAGCATTTTGGGAAGTTCAGATCATTGTGGGCAGAGCTGGAGATGTTGAGACCAGCTACTGTGGACCATGATGTGCTCAACGAGAGGAAAGAACAAGACAAGGTCTTTGCTTTGCTGTTCACTCTCAATCCTGGTTATAATGACCTAATCAAGCACATCCTAAGGAGTGAGAAGCTTCCATCCCTTGAAGAGGTGTGTGCCCAGATTCAAAAGGAACAAGACTCAGTAGGTCTCTTTGGAAGCAAAGGCGACTTGGTATTAGCAAACCAAGCTGAAGGAGTTGCAAACAAATGTTACTTTAAGGCTGAAGACAAGAAGGTGTGGATTTGTGACCATTGCAAGAAGAAGGGTCATGGAAAGGACAAGTGCTGGCTCCTCCATCCTCACCTCAAACCTCAGAAGTTCAGGACCCCTTACAATGATGGAAGAGCCAACTTCTCTGGTGATATAGGTGAACCATCTACTCCAGGAACCATGCGCCCCTCCAATGGACCTGGAACTGGTGAGGGAAAGGCCTTAGCATCCAGTAACTGCTCAACCTTGAGGACCACTCAAGATGAAGCCATCAAGCGATCTGACATTGAGGCTCTCATCAAGATCCTCAAGGAAAACTCTGGTAACACACTTGGTACCTCTTTACATGCTTCACATAGTGGTATCTCCTTGAATGATTTAGCTGGTTCTAGATTTACAAAACCCTTAGTTATAGATTCAGGAGCTAGTCACCACATGATTAGTGATCTAAACTTGATTAAAAACATTGTTCCTGCCTTAGGAAATGTTATGATAGCCAATGGAGAAAGAGTACCAATTAAAGGGATAGGTGATCCTAGGTTATTTGAAAAAGATTCTAAAGCGTTTTACATGCCTAGTTTCACATCCAACCTGTTATCAATTAAGAGAGTAACCAATGACTTAAATTGCAAGGTTACCTTCACTCCTAATGATGTCTACTTTCAGGATATTGAAACTAGTAGGTTGCTTGGCAAAGGTGTGACCAAGGGAGACTTGTACTTGCTTGAAGACACCAAGCTTGCATCCGACTTATCCTATGCTTTAAATTCAAGTTTTAATTTACCTAAAGATGTAATGTGGCATGCTAGATTAGGACATCCCTATTCTCGTGCCTTGAACATCATGCTGCCTAGTATTTCCTTTAAGAGTGATTGTGAGGCTTGTATCTTAGGCAAACATTGCAAAAATGTATTCCCTAGATCAAGTACTATTTATGAAAATTGCTTTGACCTCATTCACTCTGATGTTTGGACTGCTCCATGTGCATCTAGAGAACATCATAGATACTTTGTGACATTCATAGATGAGAAGTCTAAATACACATGGATCACACTGTTGCAATCTAAAGATAGGGTCTTAGAAGCTTTTATAAATTTTGAGAGCTATGTATCTAACCATTTCAATGCCAAGATAAAAAAAATTTAGATCAGATAATGGAGGGGAATACACAAGCAATGCATCTAAACAACACTTAGCAAAGCATGGGGTGATCCATAAAACAAGCTGCCCATACACACCTCAACAGAATGGTGTAGCTGAAAGAAAGAATATACATCTAATGGAGGTGGCCGGGAGCATGATGTTCCATACGAGTGTACCCAAAAGGTTTTGGGGAGATGCAATTTTGACAGCCTGTTATTTGATTAACCGGATTCCCACCAGAGTCATACAAGATCACTCTCCTTTTGAGGTACTCAACAAAACCAGACCCTCTATAGATCATATGCATGTGTTTGGGTGTCTTTGTTTTGTTTTGATACCAGGAGAGCAAAGGAACAAGCTATAGGCCAAGAGTACAAGGGCAATGTTCATTGGGTACTCTCCAAACCAAAAGGGTTACAAGTGCTATGTACCAGAGACTAGGAGAGTCATGGTGTCTAGGGATGTGAAGTTTCTAGAATCCAGAGGTTATTATGATGACAAGAGTTGGGATGACCTGGAAAATCTATCTCATTCAGCCTCTGATAGAGCAAGCAATCTTGGGCGTGTGATGGAAAGTCTTGGGGTAAATATGCCTGAAGCAAGGGTGGAGACTGAACCAGAGGGCACCTGGAGGGACTCAACACCATCTACTGAAGCTGCGTCAAATACTGATGAGATTGAGGTTCCTCACCTTGACCATGAGAGGGGAAATAACAATCAAGCTGAGCCACAACATGATACATCAGCAACAACTCATGATCAAGCTGAGCAACAAGAACAAGAGGGTTCAGTGTTAAATAAAAATAAGTCTTCAGATGATGATGAGGAAGCACCACATGAAGAAGCACAACCACCACTAAGGAGAAGTACCAGAATTAGACAACCAGCTTCTAACTGGATTAACACAAGGGTGTACTTCAATTCCCAAGCAGTAGCACATCCTATACAAGTTGTGTGCTCTTTAGCTCAATACCCTCAGGACCATGTAGTCTTCATTGGAGAATTGGACCAGGAATACATTCCAAGGTCTTATGAGGAAGTGAAATTTTGAGAGAAACTTGAGTATAAACAAAAACTAGAGAGAAGAATAGAGAGAATAGAGAGACTTGACACGAAAGCTAAAGAGTAACCCGAATAGACTTAAGAAAGCATTAGAGAGAACTTAGAGAGATAAACGAGAGAGAGAGACTGAAATACTCGTTATGATTGATGATAAGCAAGGTTTACAATATATAGAGGATAATTAGGATAAGGTTTCAACGTAAACTAAGGCTATACGTGTGTAGTCAAGCTGGGGAGGAGCGTCTATTTGAAATGCTTGGACCAGAAGCTCCACACGCTTGATGCAAAGGGATCTTGACCAGATGCTCTTCCTTTCCAGCCATGAGCCAGCCTGTTAGACGCGCCTCTCTTATCCTTTTGGTCAAGCCTTATCCGTGTGGTAAGTGGTAAAGGTGATTCATGGTCGAGTTACTTGTTACCCGGGTAACTTCTCCTCCAAGGTGAGTTTGGGTGTACAGCCACTTGTACGGCCTCTTGTACGGTCACTTGTACGGACAACCCAAACTCACTCCCTCCCAAATCCTTTATGCTTCCTCTATCATTTAACCATCTTTATTCAACACTCCCCCTCAAGCTTGACTATGGAAACCAGTCAAGCTTGGATGCCATGAGATCTTCCTCATTAAAAACCTTATCAAAGAAAACCCTCCTTAGGGATAAAACCTTGACAAGGAAAAGAGTAAAGACCTCATGACAAAGGGGATCAGCTCCTTTTGGTGAGATCAATGAGTCCTAATCTCGTGTGAATGGACTCAATTGTCTTCTGCCTAGCTGCCTTGGTGAACACATCTGCTAGTTGATCATCACTCCTTGTGTAGCAAGGCAAGATATCTCCGGATACAATCATTTGCCTCACCTTATGGCAATCCACTTCAATATGCTTTGTTCTTTCATGAAACACCGAGTTGGAGGCAAAGTGGATGGCTGCTTGATTGTCACAATGCATTGTCATAGGCGTGTCTTGATCAACCCCCAAGTGCTTCAGTATACACTTCATCCATATTAACTCATTTGTCAGCTTCAACATGGCTCTATATTCAGCTTCTGCGCTTGAGCATGACACCACCTTCTGCTTCTTGCTCTTCCAAGTGACCAGATTGCCTCCAATGAATGTGCAATAACCAGTTGTGGACTTCTTATCCATCCTATCTCCAGCCCAATCAGCATCACAATACCTTACCACTTCAGTGCTCTTGTTGCACCCCATCCATACTCCTTGATTGATTGATCCATTCAGGTACATGAGTAGTCTATTCACCATGTTCCAGTGATGCTCCTTTGGGGCTTGCATATGTTGGCTTACCTGATTCACAGCAAAACATATGTCAGGTCTTGTAATGGTTAAGTAAATCAACTTACCAACAAGCTTTCTATAAAGCTTGGCATCTTGAAATGGTGGACTGTCTTCAATCTCCCCCTCACGTGGGACTTTATATCCATCTTCAAGAGGAGTTCTAGATGTCTTCCCTCCATACATCCCTGCATCTTTCAAAAGATCAAGTGTATACTTTCTTTGGGACAGAAATAAACCTTCCTTAGACCTACATAACTCAATCCCAAGAAAGTATTTCATCTCCCCCAAATCTTTAATTTCAAAGACAGATTTTAGATAGTATTTAGTAGATTGTATACCTGCTTTGTCACTTCCATTAATGATGATATCATCATCATATACGAGGAGGACAACTATACCTGAGGATGTAGTGAGGGTGTGGTCGAGTTCAGACCTTTTGAAGCCTCTTCCATTCAAGGTGGTGCTAAGTTTGTTGTACCAACCTTAGAACGTTTCCTTTCTTCACCAAATATTCCAAACTAGGAGGAGGATACATATAGACTTCATCTTCAAGTTCTCCTTGAAGTAATGCATTCTTCACATCCATTTGCCAAAGATTCCATTCCAGATTCACTGCCACTGACAATACTATTCTAATGGTGTGGAGCTTTGCAACTGGAGCAAATGTATCTAGGTAGTCTTCACCATACGTCTGAGTAAATCCTCTAGCAACCAATCTAGTCTTCTTTCTGTCTACCTTCCCATTTGCCAGATACTTGATTGTGAAGATCCATTTACTAGACATTGCCTTCTTTCCTCTTGGTAGCTCACTTTCATACCAAGTATCATTCTTAACCATTGCATCAGCTTCAGCTCCTACTGATTCCTTCCACTCCTTATCCTTGATTGCCTCCTCATAGGATGCTGGAACATAACTCTCATCGAGACTTGTCATAAAGGTGCAGTGATCTTTAGGATAGTGTGCTAGTGAGCATGATACTTGAAATGGGTGTTCCACAGCCTGCGTATTGTAATATACCCTTGTGTTTATCCAGTTTGATGGAGGGTTTCACACTCTTGTACTCCTTCTTAGTGGTTGAACCTCAGGTTGGGGTTGTTCTACCTCCTCTTCTTCATGCTCATTTCCTCCTTCTTCCTCCACATTTCCTTGGTCCACATCTTGATCATGAGTGCCTGATCCTTCCTCCTCTTGATTCTCATTAGGTTCAGTTCCATTCCCCCCCCCCCCTCATGATCAAGGTGGGGAGCTTGATGTTCTTCAGTGGTAGGGGGACCTTGATGATGTCCTCCTTCAGTTTGTTGATCTTGAGACAGATTAATCCCAAGACTGTCCAGGATAATCCTCAAATTAGATGCCTTGTTAGTAGTTAAGTCCTTCAACTCTTCCTGGTTCTTCTCTTGATAGAAACCTCTATCCTCCATAAAATTAACATCCCTTGACACAAGAACCCTTCTTGTCATTGGATCATAACACTTGTAACCTTTTTGAGTTGGCGAGTACCCTATGAACATCCCTTTCGTGCTCTTCGCTTCCAACTTGTTCCTTAGCTCTCCTGGTTTAAGAACAAAACAAAGGCAACCAAAGACACGGAGATGGTCTAAGGTTGGTCTATGCTTGTTTAAAACTTCAAATGGTGACTTATCCTCAAGGATCCTGGTTGGAGTTCTATTGATAAGGTAACACGCAGTAGCAACTGCATCACTCCATAACCTCTTTGGGACATTAGCTTGGAACATCATAGACCTTGCTACCTCCATAAGGTGTCTGTTCTTTCTCTCTGCTACTCCATTTTGTTGAGGTGTATAGGGACAGCTTGTTTGATGAAGAATTCCATGCTGAGATAGGTGTTGCTTGAATGCATGACTTGTATACTCTCCACCATTATCTGATCTAAAAGTTTTGAGCTTGGCATTGAAATGGTTAATAACATAGTTTTGAAAATTTCTAAATGCATCAAGAACCCTATCTTTAGATGGAATCAAGGTTATCCAGGTGTATTTAAATTTTTCATCTATGAATGTAACAAAATACTTATGGTTCTCCCTATACAAACAAGGGGCAGTCCACACATCCGAGTGAATCAAATCAAAGCAATGATCATAGATAGTTGTGGATTTATGAAACACAGTCTTACAATGCTTGCCTAAGATACAATCTTCACAATTATTATTTTCAAACACAACACCTGGAACCATTAAGTTTAAGGCTCTAACATGAGGATGTCCTAGTATAGCATGCCACAAAGCATTCTTATTCAAACAAGAAGTAGAAACAGAAGTAAATGAACATCTATGATCATGAAAAGAAGTAAGCTCTTCAAGCAAATATAGATCTCCTTTTGTCACTCCTTGTCCAACCAACCGATTGCTCTCAATATCCTGAAACTTCACATCATTAAGACTAAAGATAACATTACAGTTAAGATCAGTGGTGCATTTCTTGACAGACAACAAGTTTGATGTGAATTCAGGCATATAAAATGCTCTAGTCTCCTTATCAAACAGTTTCAACTTGCCTATACCTCTAATTGGTATTATATCTCCATTAGCAATCATAACATGTCCATTTGCTGGTTCTATATCTCTAATAAGACTAGTATCACTTATCATATGATGAGATGCACCAGAATCAATTATTAAAGGTTTAGCCATGTTATGAGCTGTATGAGAGTGACCAACTATCCTATCATGAGTGTAAGCATTATCAGTATGATCAAGGACACTAGCAATCTTAGATGCACCAAATGAATACCCACTGACAGTACCAAGTGTTTTACCATTATCCTTGAGCATTTTGATGAGTGCATCCTTGTCTGATCTCCAGATGAACTCATGCTCATTGGTCCTGGTTGGATGGTTGGTCTGGTGGGCAGTGTAAGTTACCAAAGCCTTGTTCTCACCCCCTTCTCGATTCTCAGCTTCATTTGATCGGCTTGAGGCACCAGTTCCATGTTGATCACTTGCTCCATAGGTGACATTTTCCCTTGCTTCCCTATCCTTGTTGAACTTGGCTGGTTTGAGATGAGGATGGAGAATCCAACACTGATTCTTCTTGTGGCCATGTCTCTTGCAATGATCACAATTACCATTGAACCTCCTTTCCTCGTAGCTTCCCATTGACACGTCTATCTTCATATCTGTTGACCTTGTTTGCTTGAGGCACCTTAGCTTGATTGGCTAGAGTGAGCTCCCCCTTTCCTCCAAAGAGTCCTAATGACCCATGTTCCTTCTGGATTTGTGAGCATACTTCTTCAAGGGTTGGCAGCTTCTCTGATCTCAGGATATGCTTGATGAGATCGTTATAGGAGGAGTTGAGTGTGAGTAATAGGCCAAAGACCTTATTTTGCTCATCAGGATCAGTAGTACTTGGCCTCAACATCTCAAGTTCTGACCATAGAGCTCTAAACTTTCCCAAATGCTTGGTAAACTCCATGTCTTCTTGAGCTAGGTTGTTGATGGACCTCTTTATCTCAAATACTCTAGTGAGGTTTGAGATGTTTCCATACACCTTCTGAAGTGTATCCCACAAGTCTTTTGGCTACTAACAGTAACTATATGCTTCCAAAATGGACGGATCCAGTGAACTTTGAAGGATAAACATTACCAGTAGATCTTCTTGCATCCACTTCACTTCATCACACTCGACAACCTCCCTATCACCTTCCTTTGTGATGATCTTTGGAGCTTCATCTTCTAGGACATGATTCCACAGGCCCTTACTTCCCACTGCGGTCTTCACTACACGAGACCATAACAAGTAGTTCCCACCTTTAAGTGTAACCGGAATGACTGTGGTCTTTGTGTTCTCCATCATGAGATTCCCGGATCAAAAAGAGTGTTCTTGATATCTTAAACAATCACAACCCAGATCTAAGATAACCTGGCTCTGATATCATGAAATCTTGAGAGAAACTTGAGTATAAACAGAAACTAGAGAGAAGAATAGAGAGAATAGAGAGACTTGACAAGAAAGCTAAAGAGTAACCCGGATATACTTAAGAAACCATTAGAGAGAACTTAGAGAGATAAACGAGAGAGAGAGACTGAAATACTCGTTATGATTGATGATAAGCAAGGTTTACAATATATAGAGGAAGGTTAGGATAAGGTTTCAACGTAAACTAAGGCTAAACGTGTGTAGTCAAGCCGGGGAGGAGCGTCTATTTGAAATGCTTGGACCAGAAGCTCCACACGCTTGATGCCAAAGGGATCTTGACAAGATGCTCTTCCTTTCCAGCCATGAGCCAGCCTGTCAGACGCGCCTCTCTTATCCTTTTGGTCAAGCCTTATCCGTGTGGTAAGTGGTAAAGGTGATTCATGGTCGAGTTACTTGTTACCTGGGTAACTTCTCCTCCAAGGTGAGTTTGGGTGTACGGCCACTTGTACGGCCTCTTGTACAGTCACTTGTACGGACAACCCAAACTCACTCCCTCCCAAATCCTTTATGTTTCCTCTATCATTTAACCATCTTTATTCAACAAGAAGCTATTGAGCATAAGGAGTAGAGAGAATCAGTTGGAAGTGAGACAAATGCAATGATTGTTAATGATTCCTGGTATGAAGTGGAGCTTCCCAAAGGAAAGAAAGCTGTAACAAGCTGTTGGATCTTCACAATCAAGTAAAATGCTGATGGTACAGTGGAGAGGCGCAAAACAAGGCTAGTGGCAAGGGGTTTCACTCAGACCTATGGAGAAGACTACCTTGATACTTTTGTACCAGTCACCAAACTACACACCATCAGGATCATCCTATCTTTGGCAGTTAACTTGGAGTGGGATCTATGGCAAATGGATGTTAAGAATGCTTTCCTACAAGGAGAACTTGAAGATGAGGTCTACATGAGACCGCCTCCTGGTCTAGAACATCTTGTCAAGCCTAGAAATGTTCTTAGACTGAAGAAAGCCATCTATGGTTTAAAGCAATCACCAAGGGCCTGGTATCACAAACTCAGCACCACTCTAAATGGGAGAGGTTTTGTAAAATCTGAAGCTGATCATACCCTCTTCACTCTAACCAGCCAACAAGGAATTGTGGTAATCTTAGTGTATGTAGATGATATCATCATCAAAAGAAGTGATAAGGAAGGTATCTTCTTAACTAAATCATTTCTTAAATCTGCATTTGATATCAAAGACTTGGGTGAGTTAAAGTACTTCCTAGGGATTGAAATATGTCAATTTAAAGAGGGACTGTTCCTATCCCAAAGGAAGTACACACTTGATTTGTTGAGTGAGGCAGGTGACTTAGGTGGAAAAGCAGCCAAAACTCCACTAGAAGATGGCTACAAAGTATTGCATGAGAGGGGGGATTGAAGACAAGCCCTATGAAGATGTCAAGCACTATAGGAGTATGGTTGGGAAACTCATCTACCTCACCATCACCAGACCAGATGTGTGCTTTGCAGTCAACCAAGTTAGCCAGCAAAGAAAAACTGAGCTTAGAAAGGTAAATTTGCGGAAGGAAATGGTGTTTTGGGAGCTTTATGGCTCTGATACCATGTTAGAAAATGAAGAACAGAGTGAAGAACAAGAGAGAGAGAGAGAGAGACAGAGAGAGAGACAGAGAGAGAGACAGAGAGAGAGAGAGAGAGAGAGAGAGAGAGGGAGATCCGGGAGAGAAAGAGAGAGAGATACTCGACAAGAGAGAAAGAGTAAAGAATGATCTAATTTCCTTTATTAATTCTGGTCTGAGGCATACAATATAAATAGAATAAGCTTGGTGCAACAAGACAATAAGGAAACAATAAACAAAGGGGGACTGGCCGAGGACAGTGACCTCTGTGGTCTGGTCGAGGGAAAGAGACAGATCCCAAACGGTCCACACCCTAAATGGAACATGTGATCTTTCCATTTAAATACTATTCTTGCCTCAGAAAAGCTCCCAACAGCTCCTTGACTCTTCCCTTGTCTTCCAAGGTAAGTTAGGTTGAGCCTTGGTAGCTTGAGATGCAAGTATGTACGGAGCCTTGTCTTCCAAGCTTATGCACATTTGAATCCTCCTTTATTTCATCCTCTTTATGTCTTTGTGTCAATACTCCCCCTCAAGCTTAGCCATAACATATGGTTAAGCTTGAAACTATGAAGACACCCCTCATTAAAACCTTTGTATGGAAAACCCAATGGGACAAAACCATACAAAGGAAAAAGAGTAGGTACTTCATAGCTAAGAGGAGCCTGACCTAGACAAGTCTATGAGTCCTAATCTCGGATGAATGGACTCACAGACTTTGGTGCTTGCTCCCTTAGTGAAGATGTCTGCTAGTTGATCTTCACTTCTTGTGTAGCAAGGTAGAATCACCTTCTGTTCCACTGCCTGTCTCACTTTGTGACAATCCACCTCTATATGTTTTGTCCTTTCATGGAAGACTGAGTTTGAAGCTATATGTATGGCCTCCTGGTTATCACAGTGCATTGTGATTGGTGATCTTGTCTCTACCCTCAGGTCTGTAAGCAAATTCTTGATCCAAATGAGCTCACTTGTAAGCATCCTCATTGCCCTATACTCTGCTTCAGCACTTGAACATGATATCACCTTTTGTTTCTTGCTTTTCCAAGTAACCAAGTTGCCTCCAATAAAGGTGCAATAGCCGGTTGTAGACCTTCTGTCTATCCTATCACCAGCCCAATCTACATCACAATATCCCACAATCTATGTGCTCTTGTTGCATCCCATCCATACACCTTGACCAGGAGCTTCCCTTAGGTATCTCAAGATCCTTTCCACCATGTTCCAATGATGTACTTTAGGTGTTTGCATATGCTGGCTGACTTGGTTAACAGCAAAGCAGATGTCTGGTCTTGTGATGGTGAGATATATCAGTTTCCCAACCATTCTTCTATAGAGTTTGAAGTCTCCAAATGACTCATCTTAAAACTCCCCCTCACGCAAGACTTTTTACCCTTCTTCCAATGGTGTTTTGGCTACTCTTCCTCCAAGTTTTCCTGCCTCATTTAAAAGATCAAGTGTTTACTTTCTTTGGGATAAGAAGTGCCCCTCTTTAGAGCGGCATATTTCTATCCCTAGAAAGTACTTTAGCTCACCCAAATCTTTAATATCAAAAGTAGACTTAAGGAAAGTTTTGGTTGAGATGATACCTTCCTTATTACTTCCTGTGATGATGATATCATCTACATATATTAGAATCACCACAATTCCTTGCTTGCTTTCGAGGGTAAAGAGTGTATGATCAGCTTCTGATTTTATAAACCCTCTTCCATTGAGGGTTGTACTCAATTTCTGATACCAGGCTCTTGGAGACTGTTTCAATCCATAGATAACCTTCTTCAATCTCAAGACATTCCTAGGTTTGACAAACTCTTCCATACCAGGAGGTGGTCTCATGTAGACCTCATCTTCCAACTCTCCTTGAAGGAAAGCATTCTTGACATCCATTTGCCATAAGTCCCACTCTAAGTTAACTGCAAAGGAGAGTAGAATCCTTATAGTGTGAAGTTTAGCTACTGGTGCATATGTATCCAGATAGTCTTCTCCATAGACTTGAGTATATCCTCTTGCAACCAGTCTTGTCTTCTTTTTATCTGGCTTTCCAATAGCTAGGTACTTGATGGTGAAGAGCAGGCGACTTGTTACTTCTTTCTTGCCTTTAGGAAGCTCAGTTTCATACCAAGTGTCATTCTTGATCATGGCACCAATCTCATCTTACACTGAATCTCTCCACTCATCCAGTTTCATTGCCTCTTCATAGGTCTTAGGAATGTATTCATGATCCAGGTTATTGATGAAGACCACATGTTCTTGTGGATAACTGGCCAAGGAACATGTTGCTTTGGTAGGCTGAGCCACTGCATTGCTATTGATGTATACCCTAGTGTTGCTCCAATTGGATGGATCTTTTCTCACTCTAGTGCTTCTTCTCAATGGTTGAATATGTTGCTCCTCTACCACTTCATCTTCCTGTCTTTGTTCTTCACTAGGCTGTTCCGACTCAACTCCATCTTGATCATGTGTTGTATCTGAATCATCTTGTTTTGGTTCAGGTTCATTGCCCCCCTCATGATAAGGATGAACTGACTCCTCAGCATCTTCCTCAGTCACTGGAGATGGAGAAGGAGGTTCTGGTGGAGCATCTTCTTCAACCCTGGGTTGAGGTTGGCTGATGCCCAAGCTGTCCATTATGATTCTAAGATTGGTTGCCCTATTTGAAGGTCCATGGGAGAGATCCCTAAGGTCTTCCCAACTCTTCTCAGCATAGTAATCTTGAGATTCCACAAACTTTACATCTCTTGAAACCGTAACTCTTCTTAGTGCTGCTGAGTAACACTTATACCCTTTCTGCATGTGAGAGTAACCTATGAACATAGCCTTAACACTCTTGGGATCTAGCTTGTTTCTCTGCTCACCTGGTGTCAAGACAAAGCACACACACCCAAACACACACAAGTGATAAATTGGAGGTTTAACCTTGTTTAATACCTGAAAGGGAGAGGCATCTTTGAGGACTTTTTTTGGGATTCTGCTGATCAAGTAGCATGAGGCAACCATAGCATCTCCCCAAAACCTCTTTGGGACATTGGTATGGAACATCATGCTTCTTGCAACCTCCATAAGATGGCGATTCTTCCTTTCAGCCACTCCATTTTGTTGTGGTGTATATGGGCAGCTTGTTTGGTGTATGATCCTATGTTTTGCTAAGTGGTGTTTGAAGACATGGCTAGTGTATTCTCCCCCATTATCAGACCTAAAAATTTTGATCTTAGAGTTAAAATGGTTAGTTACATAGTTTTGGAAGTTTATAAAAGCTTCTAAAACTCTATCTTTACTTTGAATCAAGGTGAGCCAAGTATACTTTGATTTCTCATCTATGAATGTAACAAAATATTATGGTTTTCTCTAGATGCACAAGGGGCTGTCCAAACATTAGAGTGAACTAGATCAAAACACTTCTCATAGATAGTCATAGATTGAGGAAACACAGATTTGCAATGCTTGCCAAGGATACATGCCTCACAAGATTCATTTATAAAAGATAGATTAGGTAACATTAAGCCTAAAGCACGATAGTGAGGGTGACCTAATCTAGCATGCCATAACACCTCATTAGCTAAAACAGAAGCAGAACTAAAAGCACAAGATAAATTTGGTTTAAGCTTGGAATTTTCAAGTAAATAAAGCTCTCCCTTGCTCACACCTTTTCCCAGCAACTTACTTGTCTTAATATCCTGAAAACAAACATCATTAGGACTAAAAATAACATTGCAATTAAGATCATTTTTTGCTCTTTTGACAGATAATAAGTTAGAGGTGAAAGTAGGCATGTAAAAGGCTTGGGACTTCTTATCAAACAGTTTCAAGTTTCCTACTCCCTCAATGGGTATTCTATCACCATTTGCAATCACTACACTACCTAGGGCAGGTTTAACATCACTAATCACTCTAGCATCCCTAATCATATGATGAGAAGCTCCTGAATCAATGATCAAAGGCCTAGTGGTATGCGAAACATTGTGAATAGAATTTAAAGCATTGACACTACTGATGTTACCATAGTTTGCATTGAGAGCCTTTATAAGGGCTTCAATGTATGACTTGCGTATGAAAGCATCCTCTTGAGGAGCTGGAGGAGTGGTTTGAGATGTGGATCCACCAGCATGAGTGGTGGAAATCATTGCCCTTCCATCTTCTCCCATGCGCATAGAGATGGCATTGTTTGGTTGCACTTCTTGAGCTCTTGCTTTATGTGCTATGCCTTGGTTGAACTTGTTTGTTGGGTTTGGCCTGAGATGAGGGTGAAGTATCCAGAAGTTGCTTTTGGAGTGACCTTGCTTCTTGCAATGCTCACAAGTCACACGCATATCTCCTCCAGGCTTGTAAGCTGCTTTGTTTGCTACTGGTGCTTCCACTTTCTCAACCTTGTTAGCCATAAACAGTTCTCCTTTTCCACCAAATAGACCATCTGAGCCTAGTTCTTTCTGAAGTTGAGCACACACATCATCATAGCTTGGAAGCTCCTTTGCTCTCAATATGTGTTTGAGCACATCATTAAAGCTTGGATTGAGTGTAAGGAGTAGTCCAAAGACTTTGTCTTGCTCACGCCTCTCTTCAAGGATGCTAGGGTCAGTAGTGTTTGGCCTTAACATCTCAAGTTCCGACCACAACTGACTGTACTTCCCAAGGTGTTTGGTAAAGTCCATCTCTTCTTGCTGCAAGTTGTTGATAGCTCTCTTTACTTCAAAGATTCTGATAAGGTTTGAAGTGTTACCATAGACTTTTTGTAAGGTATCCCACAGTTGCTTTGCAGTCTCACAGTGGGAATATGCCTCCATAATAGGCGTATCAAGGGAGCTTTGCAAGACATATAGCACCATGAGGTCCTCCTGACCCCATTTGCCCGCATCTGTCATTACAACCTCCTTGCCATCTTCTCCTTGGGTGATTCGTCTTGGTGCTTCACTTGAGGTGATATGCTCCCATAGACCTCTTCCTCCAAGGGCTGTTTTAGCCAATCTTGACCATATAAGGTAGTTAACACCTTTCAGAGTAACCGGAATGAGCAAAGGCCTATGCTGCTCCATTCTTCACTTGCTATTATCCAGCGGATAAAAGGGAGCGCCAAAGGAGAAATTTGAATTTTGAAGACTGGACAAGAGAGAAACCAAGGAGAATCATGGTATACTCTCTGGAACTGAAGTGAGAAGGAAATAATAGAGTGAGCACCCCCTAGGGTTTTAAGAAAACTCGTCAAGAACAAGTCCTATTACCCTCGGATAAAAGAAGTTGCAAGAAGAAACCGAGAAAGTAAACCGAACAAAAGAAAAACTGAGCTTAGAAAGGTAGATTTGCGGAAGGAAATGGTGTTTTCGGAGCTTTATGGCTCTGATTAGAAAATGAAGAACAGAGTGAAGAACAAGAGAGAGAGAGAGAGAGAGAGAGAGAGAGAGAGAGAGAGAGAGAGAGAGAGAGAGAGAGAGAGAGAGAGAGAGAGAGAGAGAGAGATACTCGACAAGAGAAAAATAGTAAAGAAGGATCTAATTTCCTTAATTAATTCTGGTCTGAGGCATACAATATAAATAGAATAAGGTTCGTGCAACAATACAATAAGGAAACAATAAACAAAGGGGGACTGGCCGAGGACAGTGACCTCTGTGGTCTGGCCGAGGGAAAGGGACAGCTCCCAAACGGTCAACACCCTAAATGGAACATGTGATCTTTCCATTTAAATACTATTCTTGCCTCAGAAAAGCTCCCAACGGCTCCTTGACTCTCTGAGGTTGATCTAGGCGAGTTTGAACTTCCCTTGTCTTCCAAGGTAAGTTAGGTTGAGCCTTGGTAGCTTGAGATGCAAGTATGTACGGAATGCCTTGTCTTCCAAGCTTATGCACATTTGAATCCTCTCTTTATTTCATCCTCTTTATGTCTTTGTGTCAATACTATGAAGATGTCAAGCACTATAGGAGGATGGTTGGGAAACTCATCTACCTCACCATCCCAGACCAGATGTTTGCTTTGCAGTCAACCAAGTTAGCCAGCATATGCAAGCTCCCAAGATTCACCATTGGAACATGGTGGAGAGAATCCTAAGGTATCTAAGAAAAGCACCAGGACAAGGAGTTTGGATGAGTTGCAACAACAACACAGAGATTGTGGGGTATTGTGATGCTGATTGGGATGGAGATAGAGTGGATAGGAGGTCCACAACCGGATATTGTACCTTTATTGGAGGCAATTTGGTAACTTGTAAAAGCAAGAAGTAGAAGGTGGTATCTTGCTTAAGTGCTGAAGCAGAATATAGAGCAATGAGGAAGCTCACTAGTAAACTCATTTGGATCAAGAACCTGCTCAAGGATTTGGGTATAGAGCTGCAATCACAATGCATTGTGACAATCAAGCTGCAATACACATAGCATCCAACAATGTGTTCCATGAAAGGACTAAACACATAGAAGTGGATTGTCATAAGGTAAGGCAGGCTGTGGAGCAAAGGATCATCCTACCATGCTATACAAGAAGTGAAGACCAACTAGCTGATATCTTCACGAAGGCTGCGAGTACTAAAGTCTGTGAGTTCATTCATCCAAAACTTGGACTCATTGACCTCACATGTCACTGATCTCCCCTCCATGAAGTGTTATACTCTTTTTCTTTGGCTATGTATTTCTCCCAAGTGGTTTTACCTAGCTGAGGTTTTAATGAGGGAATGCTTCATGGCTTCCAAGCTTGACCAGTCTCTATAGTCAAGCTTGACGGGCAGTGTTGACATGAAGACATAAGTGGCTTGAAGATATGTTGGTTGTCAGGAAGGAATAGCAAGGTTAAGGCAATGAGGAACAAGAGAGAGAGGCAAATTCAAGTTAACTTAGGATGCAAGCTTGTCCGTACAACTTGACCTACAAGTCAGTCCGTATAGCTTGCCCTAAGAGTGTCTTGGAAGGCAAGACAAGGAATGGGAAAAAATTTAAATATCTTCTCTTGTCTACCTAACCTCTGGAATAAAATAAACAAGTGTAGACAACTTGCTGGAGCTGTTGGAGCTTTGTGACAAACCAAAGTCACATGATCTGCCAAGGAAGAAAGAAACAAAGAAGCTGTCCCTTTATGTCCAGCTGAGTGTGCCCTGCACGTCCAGAGCATCTTCAGAAGGCCAGAGCATCTACAGAAAGCCAGAGCATCTTCAGAAGCCCAATTGTTTATTTATTCTTTTATTGTCTGCCTTACTCTATTTAAAGTATCATGTGTAACCTAAATCAAGCAAGGAAAAACACTTTACTCTCTCTCTATTCTTATGTCCACGAAATAAGCTCTCCTCTTTCATATTCTTCAGTTTGTTCGTCATGTTCTTCCAAAATTCTCTCTGAATCTCTAAAACTTATACTTTTAACCGAAGTGATTCCAGTTTACCATGTTTAGAGATTTGACAATTTCTTCTTGTTACTAACAAAACCAGAATGAATCACGATGTAAGAAGCTTTTTTGGACTCATTAATCAGATTAGAATCACCCTGAAGTTGAATCAAGATCATAGGAGTTATGATGAAGAAGTTATTCCACTTTTAACCGAAGTGATTCCAGTTTACCCTGTTTAGAGATTTTGCAATTTCTTCTTGCTACTAATAAAACCAGAATGAATCACGATGTAAGAAGATTTATTTGTACTCATAAATCAGTGTAGAATCATCCTGAAGTTGAATCAATATCATTGGAGTTATGATGAAGAAGTTATACCACTTTTAACCACAGTGATTTCAGTTTCCCTGTTTGGAGATTTGACAATTTCTTCTTGATTCTAATCAAAACCAGAATGAATCAAGATGTAAAAAAATTGATTTGGACTCATTAATCAGTTTATAATCACCCTGAAGTTGAATCAAGATCATAGGAGTTATGATGAAGAAGTTATCCCACTTTTAACCAAAGTGATTCCAGTTTACCCTGTTTGGAGATTTGGCAATTTCTTCTTGATACTAATAAAACCACAATGAATCACGATGTAAGAAGCTTGATTTGGACTCATAAATCAGTGTAGAATCATCCTGAAGTTGAAACAATATCATAGGAGTTATGATGAAGAAGTTATCCCACTTTTAACCGTAGTTATTCCAGTTTCCCTGTTTGGAGATTTGACAATTTCTACTTGATTATAATCAAACCAGAATGAATCAAGATGTAAAAAGCTTGATTTGGACTCATAAATCAGTTGAGAATCATCCCGAAGTTGAATCAATATCATTGGAGTTATATAAAGAAGTTATCCCAATTTTAATTGAAGTGATTCCAATTTTCCCTGTTTAGAGATTTGACAATTACTTCATGATACTAATAAAACCAGAATGAATCACGATGTAAGAAGCTTGATTTGGACTCATAAATCATTGTAGAATTACCCTGGAAGTTGAATCAAGATCATAGGAGTTATGATGAAGAAGTTATCCCACTTTTAACCGAAGTGATTCCAATTTACCCTGTTTGGAGATTTGA